>JARYHS010005636.1:0-57000 GCA_031002005.1 Vandiemenella viatica
AGTCATCGCAGAGGAATTTTGTTGCAGAATCGCGGTTTCCATTACACCTGAATAATTAATAAATGAAATATCTTAGGAAAACTTTGATTCTGTGTGTTCTACTCGTGAACCTTGGGTTAATAGGCCTAATATTCATACAGTTACTAGTAGTAATAACAACATCCCCATGCATGTAATGTATTTTCAATTACAAGGTAGGTTGCTATGTAGAATTACAGTACTATCTATACTCTCAGACAGTTGGCATGGGAGAAAGAAGTACGAGTTTTATAACACAACTCAGTATTATCAATATTCATGCCTGCAAGAAATTTCTTCTCCAACTTATAATCATACAAAAACTTATTTTTCGATCAGTGCATTTACTCTAATTCACATTGACCACCTCTTCTTTAGTTATCTGTCTAAAAGTTAGTTGGCAACAGCTTTCTAGTCTTCTCTCCTCTCAGTCTTCCTATTCATTTTTCTATAGGAGGTGCATCCCATATCTAACACAATCTGATCAACACAGGTGTGACCTTACTCACCAGTTTTGGCCTTCATTAATGCCTTCCACTTCGTTGTCAAGAATTTTGTTTGGCACAGTAAATGGCCAAGCAGCCTCTGTCATCAGAATGTGGTGCCTTGGGTTCTATGATTCGCTACTTCTGTTATGAACCCCATCATTTGGCAACCAAGCCATTATTTTTTCTTAACATTTTAATCTGACTCATTTAGAAATGAATAAATTTGGCTTGAATGATTACATTAACTATGCCAGCTCTGGTTGTCTTATTCCCCAGGTGTATTACTAATTCATATGCTTCTTCCAATCTTTGAGCACACAGTTTCACAACTGCACATTGCGTCATTTCCTTCCACATATTGCTTAGCTTCTTTTCAAGCCACAATCTTTGCATTTTCCCCTAATCACATGCAGTATTATCCATAAGTCTTCTCTTGTAACCTTGATGGCGGCAACATTTACTGCCCTTATGCCTATTTTTATTCTCTTTCTCAGTTGATGTTATCAATGCTTTCATAAGTTCTACAGATAGTTGGCTTGTCTTCCTTCAGTTATTTTTCAAGTAACCCCAGGTTTCTTGTTCCTTTGACTCTTCTAAGTCAAAATTGATCTAATAGCAAGAATTCAACTTTGCTTTCCATTTGCCTCTGTGTGATTGAGGTAATGATTTTATTAACGATGACAGTAAAAATTCTGTTAGGAACTGATAATAAGGAAGGACAAGGAATGTAAACCTATCACCCAAGTCAGATAAACACAAAAACATAAATGCACTTTACAGTAGTTCAGTAAAAACCTTTTTCATATTGGAGGTGAAACATATAGTGAGGTTGGGTGCTCAGAGTTCTGTGGTTGATGTCTATGTTATCTTGATTGTCCAGGTTGAACCACGTCAATTTATGAAAACCTAACGTTTCAGCCATCATTTTGTAGCCTTCTTCAGAGGACTGTCAAGGCTGGAATTGCTGTCACCTATAGATAGCTCCTGAAGAGCGCGCTAACCATTTGGGGTGACATCACTCAAGTTACTGCCGCCAGTGTGCCCGGTCCGACGTGGGCTTGCGTCCTGCATTTTCCTAATAAAGCATGACCAAGTTGTAGCCTGCCATCCACATTCATATTATCTGGTCTCTCTTTAATTTTCTCTCACTTCTCTGATACGCCTGGGCCACCATCTGCTTTCGTGAGCCAATACACTAGTGTCAGTAAATAAAATTGCATGCCCACTGTCAGCAGAATGTTGTACGACAGCTGATTTGCTGATGTTTTTATTTTTAAGGTGTCTTGTGTGTTCACACAGACCTTCCTTTACCGTCTGTCCAGTCTCGCTGACATACACTTGGCCACAACTACAGGGTATTTGGTACATGACCGCTGTCTGCAGTTTCTCCTTCCTGTCTTTAACCTTTATGAGCTCATCAGAAATCTTCATAGGTGCTCCTGACGCTGTTTAACCCGGACAACCAAGATAACATATAGTGAGGTTGCCTGATGTGTACACGTAGAGACTTACCAGATGACTTTAGATATATGTGACTTGATGGTTAAAGTTCTCTAATGTTGACATTTGATGGCTTCTCTGTCACCTTCTTATGTGTAGGAACTATTAAGTTCTTGATAGTGTTGTAAATTACGCCACTTTTTATACCATCTTCTCTTATGACAAAATTCTCCAAATTTAATTTCTTTGTTCTTATTAGTATGTCTGGTTATTAAATTTCATAGCCTTTTGTAACTTCCATGTCCATCATTGTAAATTGCATTTTACTTTATCTACTTTCTTCTATAAGGCAATTATATTGTCAGTTCCCCATTCTTTCCTGTGTTTTGTCTGGGCCTTTCCAATGTAAATTCCCCACTCATCTCTTTCACTCATCATTTGTTCGTGATGGTTGTATATGTTCTATTATTCTGTCTGCTCTTCACAAGATTTAAATACGTTCTGCTATTTCAATTTCAGTCCTCCTTTTTTTATTCAGTTTTTAAACTTTAATTCACATTTCATCGGGTTGTGATCACCAGAAATATTTGCTTATAGATAGCCTCTACTTTCCTTTATCTAATTGGTGAACTAATTTCTGACCATGATACACTTACAGATTTTTATTTTTTTAAATCACTATGCAACCAAAAGGATTTGGATGTAAGATGCTACACAAACATAGCAGCGATGGATAAGTTAAGGGTTCAGTTGTCATGACCCTTGTAGAATAGCCACCAGAAGGCATGATTGATGACATCACATATGGACCATTAATTAACCCTTTCCTCCCTGACGGTACTTATAAGTACCACTGTATTTACCACCATATAATTCGACAATACCAGTGTCCACTGCATTGATAAGCCTGTTGATGTATTGTTGTATGATTAAGTCAGACAATAACATTTATTTTTAAATTTCTGCGTGAAATTGCCGAAAAATTAATTTTCTAAGTTTTCAACATACAGGCCAAAAAAACAAGTGGTACATTACAATGAATACAATGTAAGATTTGGAAACTGTCCCTAAATTGTAAAAATCTGTTGAAGATGTGAAGTATGTAGAACGAAGAAAATACAGTAAAAACATCATTCCAAATGTTGCACTACAATGTCTTTTGTGTCTGAATGAGCAAAAAGAATTTTTTTTTTTTTTTTAATATCGTGAGGCAAATATTTCATACCAATATGAACATAATTGATTTCAATTGCTATTTCTGTACATCATGTGATACACAAAGTCCCTGACGGTACTTATAAGTACCGGCTTAGTAATTAGCACCTAGAGTTCCAAAAAAAATTTGAAAAAAACGTGTGTTTAATTTAGGGTTACCAGAATTTTTTCTCCGAATCCGGGGACGCTTCAGAACTTTTTCACCAAAATCCGGGGACGCTTTCAGCATTTTTCCTAATGACGCGTTTCACTTTTTAAGTTATAGGATTAAAGGTGGGGTTAACTTAAAAGAATCATATGTATCATTGTTATATATTTTGTATTCTAAATGATATGGTACCTGATTTTACCTCCAACTTGTTGTCATTGGTATTTCTCAGAAGAATGAATCTTCTTGAGAAGATCTTGTCTGGATCCAAGCTTGACTGAAAATTCTTGGCACGTCATGGAAAAATTTGTTGTAGTTAACATAGCTTGAACTGTTTCTGTACTCATTTTGGATCTCTGTGATGTCCCACATCATGTTCATTGAGGAAAAAACTCTCTCTACAGATGCGTTACTCCCAGGAAGACACAAAGACAGTTCTACTAACTTGCGAAACTGTACATATGGAACTATTTTGTCAGAAAAATGTTAAAAAACTTCACTCTATCTTGAGCAAACATCAACACTGGATTCATTCCATCTATCTCCTTTATCTTTTGATATAAATTCCTTTAAAGAAGTAATTTCATCGAAAAGACTGTCCTCATCTAAATCAACTCCACTCACTTTTGACAAGAAGTAATTAATTGTTGCCCTCGAAGTTAACTCTTTCAGGAACAGATCTGAGCAGCATACATTTCAAGTGGCATAAATCTTGACAATGAACACCTCAGGCATGCAGATATTGTATGGCATTATCGTGGAAGTCATATGACGTGTGAGGAATTCTATAGTGGAACATGACCCATCTCTTCTAGAGATAACAAGAGCTTCTTCACTGATGAAGGAATAAACTTTTCTTCTTTCCTTGAAGTAAGCTTCTTCACTAAATTACTCAGTATCATGGAAGACTCAATTGCTGTGATATCATTCCCTTCTGCCTGTATTATTGCAACATGAAAAAGGGGCAGAGTTGAGTTGGCAAAATTCATCCACAAGAAGGTGCAGGGATCATCAAACCACTCTTAAGCATTACTGGGCATTTATCTTCAGACAGGAAGAACGATTTGAGAGCAGGATAGATTTCACATATTCTTCTGATAGCTGGTAGAAGAGAAAGCCACCTAATTTTACTGTAGCCTAGTATTTCTTTGTATTCTGTCCAACGTAGTCACAAAATTCCTTTAGTCTTGTAACTCTGACTGTGAATATGTGAAAGAAACCAAATATCTTCACAAAAGTCCCTCAATATCAAGAGGAATTGAATCAATTGCAGAATGTGCACAATTGTGGATCATGTGAGCTACACATCCAAGACCAATCACTTTTCTTTCTAAAGTTGCTTCAATTTTATGGAAAACATTATTTACCCCTCTCCTTTTAAGCCCTCCAAAATTTGTGTTTGTTTGTCTCCGGAAATGGCAACAACTTTATTTTGTATGCAAGAGTTTTTAATAGACTGAAGTCAGGTCTCAGATAGAATATCGGAAGTCTCCCAGCAATTTCAACAAAATCGATCATCTTATTTTGTATTGTAACAGTCTTTCCTTCACTGATATGAACATACCTTACTAGAATGGGTAACACTTTTACATGTCCATGGTTAGAAGCATCAAACAGCACGCTCACAAATGAGGCTCGTTGTAATTGTTCTAATGTTTCTGCAATTGCCCATGGAGCTATCACAAATTTTATTATAGACTCAACTTTTGTTCTAGAACACGAGAACTTGGGTTCGTTGAACTTCTTTATTAATCCCGATGTGCAATCCATTGATTTGAAACTTTGGTAATGCCGCACAATATGAAAAGCAAATGTTCCTTCTTCAAGTGCAATGTCCATATCATTTTTATCTGGCATGATCGTCTTGAAAAACTGAGACACTTTCGTGTTGTTACTGACGCGAAGAACGGCATTTTTGTGTCGTTTAGTATCCACATGGTCTGTAATGGAGGTTCTTCCACCACTGCTAACCGTGAATGATATTTCACATAACGAACAAAACGCGGTGCTCTCATATTTTCCTCGCCTAATAAATGGAAAATCCCTCAGCATTCCATCACTAACCACACATTTTCTTTTCTTAGATAAGACATCGTTAAAACACTAAAAACACAGGAACAAAACAAATTGTGCGAACTTAGGCTTCACCTCAACAACAAGCAAAGTTTACAACGCCGGGAAATGTAGTGTCGCCAACTGTAGCAATTAGAATATAGCTTGGCTCCAAAACAGGTGCTAAAACTGCCAAAATACCTATAGAGAAATTTATCATTTATGGAGCGAACACCAATAAAATAGAGCTTAATACAAAGAGGTAACGCGAAAATTAAAACCTTTTGGCACTACTGAATGAAATGTAACAATAGCTAGTTGTAGCGCAAAAGTGCATATTGTCAGTACTGTATTGAACTATCTACCAATTCCAAAGAGGATCACAGACTGACTTGTTGCAAACAGCAAGAAGATATAAGATTTTCCAAAGATGTTGTGTCCAAAGGCACGTACAAGGAAAGAAGTGCGCTTTCTATTTCTTTCTTTAAACGAATGAATTAGCAAATCAGGGCTTTTAAAAAACTCTCGCTTGATTAAAAAAAATTCTGGGGACAACAGCAAAAATCCGGGGACATTGCGGGGACGAAATCTGTCCGGGGACAGAAAGCTAAATACGGGGACTGTCCGTGAAACGGGGACGTCTGGTAACCCTAGTTTAATTTCAAGTACCTTTATACAAATATATAATTGAAATTATAAATTTCCCTTTTTTTCCAATAGCCGGTAGGAAAGGGTTAAACTAAGGAGTGGCTGGAGCTTTTGATAATTAATCAACATCACGAGAGAAGGTTGCCAGAGGTAATGCCTCTTGGACTTGTTAAAAGTAATTGATAGAATCTGGTTGTGGAACTGAATGAAGGTGGTTGGCTGTATTTTGCTATTACCTGGCATGTGGAGCATACATATGTCACTGTGGTATTGTGTTGGAATCAATAGATATGTGAGGGTGCTAACATGTCACGTAGATTCGTGTCATCCAAGACATGCCACATCAAGGGAGGATAGTCGTACGGGTTGTCATTACATCTTCACATGCCAATTGGAGATGGATATTAGATAGACACACTATGTCATCTGATACCGTGTCTCAGTGAAATTCGACGGACTACGGGTACACAGTCCTTTTTGTCAGCTGTGATTAACACTGTAACACCACATGGAAATAGCTGTGCTTGAAATGGTGCCAGACCCAGAGGTCTGCGTTGAGGACAAGTGGGATAGTATCATGTTCTGTGATGAGCTGTGGTTCTGACTGACCACAGATTCCTCAATCTTGAATGGAGCAATATACCAATGGCATATGGTTTGAATTCATTTCTCGTTTGGTAATAATCTGATGGGCCCTGATGGCACAGTACTAGTTAGTGACTTCCTTTGTCCACATCCAGCATGTATATTTATATTGCCTGCGTCTTTGTGCAGTCAGCTGAAATGTTAATTCCAGTCTGGTAGCAATCCGCCTGATCTTCAGCGTCAGTTACTGATTTTTGTTGGAGAGGATACAATGGCTATACAATTCCCTTCCACACTGTATTTACACATGCTTCAAGGCTTGAAGGGAAGTGACACAGTGTGAAATGAGACCAACAGTGTACTCTTACTGTGAACTCTAATATCTATTTCATCTAATATTGAAATCACTGAAATAAATTCACATCCGGCTATTCATCTCTTGCAGTTTATTTTCATTATCGCCACTCCTGGGTGGTAATTTTTTTTTTGGTGATTGTTTAATCTGTTTTAAGTCACCTGGGGTCTCACAATCATCATCCTTATAAAATGTTTTCAAGGTTTGTGTTATTACCAAACAGATTGCTGAGAAAAATTCTATCAGGCTTGCACCTCTTTTTCTGATCCAGAGCTCTCAACCATTCCATTATCCTCTCCTTCTCCAACACTTCATTCCAATCTCCTTAATATGGGGCTTTCGTATGCTTGAATGCATTTGATTTCATTGTTTATCTCTTTATATATTTTTCCACATAGTTGTTTCCTAAAAATCCTCCTTGTCACTCAGAACTTACTTCACTGGACTGTCAATTAAAGTCAACTCCTAGTTTACAAACATGTTCTTCTTCATCCCACCATACAGCCCTTTGGCTCTTTCCCCGAGCAAAAGATGTGTAACATACACCATGCCACCTGTGAAACTTGTTTTTCATGTAATATACCAATTAGCCTGCAACCACTACCTGGCTTCCTACATAGATTTGACTACCAATCCACTAGCCCTAAGAATGAATCTTCAACGGCAGACAATTTTTAGCTGGAATCCAAACATTCAGTAGCTAGCTACCCATGCCATCTCCCATGATGCTAATAATTTTAATTCATGCTATCAGAGTCCTCCCAAACAACAGCAGTCTACCTGAACTCTGAAGCTGGGAGCTTGCTTACCAGGATAAACTGGGCAATAGGTAACCACCTGAATGGACTCAATTTAACATAACACCCAGACATTCCTTTAGCTTTTCCTTCTCTCCATTCTCTCCTTTCTTCTACTGCCATTAACTTGAACCATCACTACCAGTGGTGATATTTGACTTCATACAATTTTTTTGTTTAATATACATTTTAATTTATTTTTGTTTATTTATATTTATGTATCTAAGATTTTATATTATTTTGCTATCAGCTCTTTTTGTCCAGCCATGATTAGTTTTGATATTTTGCAATGCTTAAGTATAAGCTTCAAATCACTAACTCGTCTCCCTGTCCTCTGTTTGAATTTATCCCTTGCGTGGAACATGTTCCTTGCTCAACAGTCAATATGTGAGGCAGTCCCCTACAGCACCCAACCTTCTCAATGTTCTACTTGTTGTTGAAGGGCTAAGACCCAAATATTTCCATGTCTCTTGTGTTCATGTATGTTATCTGTGTTTACGTCACACTACAGTCGTATAAGATAAACAGTGGTTCATTTCCCTATCCTAATTTGTAGGTCAAATATATATATATGTCGGATCCATGTGAGAAAGATCAGGATTCAGGTTGAATGGAGTTCTTGGTTCAAGGTAGATGGCTCACCAACGAAGGTAGGCAGTGGATATCCCTCAGACAATGGAGAGTAACTAGGAGAACACAGCTGGTAAACGGATCTGGTGTATTAGACTCAGTATCACATTACACAATGTCAGATAGCAGAGTGATGTTCCCTTCCTGGTGGGGCGGCACAAATCTGCATGCTCTCCTTAAGTAGCCTCCTTGTGGTTTGCTCAGTGTTCGCTGCGGCGCTTAAGCATAGTTCACTGTGCCTGTGGTGTCATCTGGCAGCATAGGACAGTACTCCAGATCCAACACGGCCATCCTGCTATGACAACTGTCTATGGCTGTCACTCATAGGCACTGATAGCGTGTGCCGGGTGGAATGGGAAAAAGTCGGCCATGGATTTATGAAGGAACCATCCTGGCATTCACCTGGAGTGATTTCTGGAAACCATGGAAAACCGAAATCAGGATGGTAGTTGGTTGTTGCAATGGAATCTTCAAGAATGCCCGTCTCAGGCAGTGCTCTGTTTCTTTTCTTGTGATCCTGGAAGGGTCTGTAGGATCCGCCATGGCTGTCTGGTTGCCTGGCTTGGTGGGGCTGATATGGTGTTGCTTCACGACCATCTCCTTATTGCAGCATCCGTCGAATGTATGCAGATTCTGTGAACAAAAGATGGTTAACCGCAGAATGTTTGGCTATGCTGACCTGAAAGACAATTTTGTTGAACAATGACAGATTGTCAAGATATTGAGCAAAAAACTTTACCGTAGGATAATCCAGGTTTAATGTATTCCTTTGTGATTAGAAGCAAGTTTTTAGAAACATATACTTCCTGGCGATGACCCAGGGAACACTGGACACTAACATGAACAAATTTCTTTCCAAGACTTGGAAAAGATCGAAATTAATACCTATTGCTATGGTATGTGCTAGTGGGCCTAAGGCATTTAAGACTGTTCTTTGGAAAACTGCTCCTGGAGTCAGGTATAATAACAGCAAAACAAGTGAACCATTTGCTGTATGGTCTCAATTATCAGGCAATAGAAATTAATCTTGATGGTATTGTCATTGAACTGCCTATTGTCCAATCTTGTGTGATCGGAACAGGTGTTTTTGGACCAGTAATACGGGCCTAGCGAATGGCGAATGTCACGCCATTATGCTTGCATTTAATAGTCCTATACTTTCTGCCTCGTGGTATTTTTTGTTGCTTAGTCATTTTATGGGGCCAACATGGGTCTATTGCATGTGTGATACGCTCATGTTAACACATCATCCGTTACCTATGAATTGTGTCTAGAACACAAGCAATTTGGCGAGGGTGGGCGATATTGGGGTGGGACAACTGATTATTTTAGTGGTGGTTAGATTGTTCAGATTCCCACAAATTTGCTACATCCAAGCATTTTTCGGCTTCTGATAAAGGTGACTAGTTGACTTAGTGTTGATTCCTTGTTACGAGATTTCTTGCTCTGGTAATATTTTTTTTACTAGCTTGTGGTTAGAAAGCACTTGGAAAAAATGTGTCTACGATAATAACATTTTTACCTAGCTCAGGATCCGGCAGTTACCATGTGTAGCGTCCAAGCCTAGCAACATTACGGCCGGTGTATCAGTTTTCCAGACAATTTGATGGCGCTACTCTTTGACGGGGATCGTTCGAAGCCAAGGTAAAAATAAAATGGAAGCGACTCACCATTGTTGCTCGGCATTCTGCCTGGACAGCTCCTGATGCACCAGTTGATCCATTTGTAGGCTGCGATGGGGTAGCGGCTGCTGCCTCGGGCTACCTCTCTGTCAAGTGCCTGCTCTTGTGGGCCTGTGCTGCCCAATGTGGCCTCTGCATCCACAACGGTAGCCTCAACATGCACGGCTAAACCAACATTATTAACAAGTTGTCTTCCGTAGTGGTATAACTCATTTAGACACAATTTTTACACTTTTTAATCCCAGATTTATCTTAAATGGAGGCCCACCAGACAGAACTGCTTTAGGGTGAGAAACCACAGATGACGTACTATTTACCAGACTTAGTCATTCTACGATAGCGATTTCCAAACTGAAGACCTCTCCTTGCCAGCATGCACGAATAAAAATAATTATAATTTACTTATTTTTTGCAAAAACAACGATAGATGCCCATTTAGAATGACTTTGAATTTGTAGGTTCAATTTCACATCTTTACGTGCGTCGTTTTCACAAAAAGTGCACCACTAGGTTTGTACAATCCGTCGCCTATTAATGTGCCACGTAAAACATTGGCTACCTTTGACAGGAAACCAACCATAGTCCGTTTGGCTCGTTGTTGTATAAATGGAGCATGAGAACCTCAACCCACATGTGACTGGTGCGCCACAACAGGTGATCTACCAGAGGGCATATCCAGGTTCATTGAAAAACCTTGTTAAAGTGCCTAGCAATGCTACAGAGTGGTTGAAAAATCTAGATTTACAAATTTAAACTTTTATTTCAGGTGCATTGTTGGTTGTCCTAGAATGACACAATCTTTGTGTTCTAATAATGATTTCTTTAGTGTCAGATGGAAATACATCAAGTTGTCAAAAGTCAATTGACACACTTTTGCGTTATTTCAAAAACTGCTAGCCAGGTTACTAATTGGACGTTGGATTTTCCTTTAACTTTAATTACAAGAATCACTATTATGGTTTTCCCATTCTCCCTGCAGCACATTGAATATGTTGAAACATTTGTTGACCTGGTGGGTGTGATATATGCTTATTGTACGTAATTGTGCTGAAAGGAAGTCACTTTCTTGAGTGAAATTGTTAATTAGATGCACCTGAGTTCCTTACGCTATAGCATTAACCATATGTACAATAGTATACAGAAAAATGCCTACTACAAATTGCTGTCAGTGAGAAAGACTTGCGCACTAATGACCTCACTGTTGACACACCCTAAAGCCACAACAACAACAGAGAAAGGCTTATTGTTATAATTCCTAGGTAATTTTAAGTTCATTAATCCCTTTATTTATTCTGCCCAAACCAAGGAAAATAGTCTCAGATCATTCTCTACCACCACCAAATTTTACTTTTACTGCAACACACTTTGGAAAATATACTCCACTTGGTCTTAGCTTACACTGTGCCTTTTAATGTTTTCACCTGCTTTACAGTCCGATAACAATGTTTGCATTGTTATAGTCAGGGATGGCATTAAGGGAGGGAGTAAGTGGGCAAATGTACGCCGGGCCTGCCAGCCGAAGAAAAAGGGGGGGAGGGGCCAAAATCTGCCAGAAAACAGTGACAGGATTTGGTGAATGGCTTCCTGGCAGCAACATGTCAAATTAAACCAAGTGCTATTTCTTCCCAGCATCTGGTACTCTTACTAATTTCTGTACTTTAGCTACAATGGAAATATCCTTTACAACATTTCCTGATGACTGGTTCGCCCAAAATGTTTCATTTGTTTTAGTTAGTACCATTGGCCTACTGGAGTGATATTTGGGCTCAATGATTTCCTGATGTTTTTAACTTGGTCAACTCTCTTCCATATTGGATCAATAGTAAAACACTTTTGTGATGTCCAAGCATTTTTGCTTTCCCTTATGTAACATCTCTCATCAATCAGATCATCCATCCGGCTGCACACCCGTGAAGACTACATTGCTTCAGTACGCCGGGAAAGTCTCCACGCACACATCTCATCAATCAGTTTCAAAATGGGCAAAAATTTGTAGTGTAGAGATGTTTTTTTCTTTAACTACATAGTGTATGTGCCCTTTCATGGCTCTTCATGTTGTTTAATTTTACTTTTTATTGAAAATAACTAGCTTTGCTCGTCATGCGTTGCAATGCCTATGTTTCACTCTAAGTGGGTACACACATGCAAGGCATACACACCTACATGCAAAAATTAAATTAAAGTCAATGGCCTTTTTTGCATAAATTAAATTAGGAAAAAATGTAATGTAGTGCTTTGGGATATACAATATTTCTGCTCTTTCGCTGTTCTCCAAAAGCAGAGTACCCAGCGTTGCTCGGGAATGGATATACAAAGTACCTTCAACTTCGGATACAAACTGCGGCTTTGTATAAAGAATGTAAGTAAAATGTAAGGGATTTAAAGGAGGAGAGGGATGTGTATTTGTAAACTAAATAAGACGGTAGTTATCTCTTTGTTTTAATGAATACGTATTTAAAGTTCCTGATAAAACTGTAGGTATCTATATAGAACACTTGTCAGAAAATAAGGGGGTGAGGTAAAGGAGAAGAGGGATTGCGTCCTTGCCAATTACATATAGACAGTATTTTTCCATTTGTTTTAAAGTATTCATGTTCAATTTCCATTTATCTTGTATAAAAACTGTGGGTATGTATAAGAAACAGTTGCAAAATTTATGGGGTTTGGGGAAAAGGGACAGATTAGTTGGCTTTTTAAACCAAACATAGACAGTATTTTCTCCTTGTTTTAATGTGTATACATACAAAGTTCCATCAAAATCGGATAAAAACTGTAGTTTTCTATAAAGAACATTGGCAATTAATAGGTGATGGGAGCAAAAGGGGAGAGCGGTTGGGTTTTGGAAAATGGGAAGTTAACAGTATTTTTGTGTTCCATGGAAAAATACATGCATGTGCCACCTTTCAAAGTGATCAGTCAAATGATATCGACAAATATTGAGAGGGTGGAAAGAGGGAACAGGGTTGGTTTTTGTTAACCATATGTAGACAGTACTTTTCTCCTTGTTTTAAAGTTTACATATGGAATGTTCCATTCAAATAGGATAAAAAAATCCATTAAGAGGGAAGGGGGTAAAAGGGGAGAGGGTTGGGCATTGACAAACCAAGTATATATAGTATTATAGAGTATTTTTGTTTTAAAGTATACATTTGCAAATTTCCATCGAAATTTGATAAATGCTGTAGCTTTGTATAAAGAACATCTGCAAAAGTTTAGGGGATGCAAGGGGAAAGAAGGGTTATGTTTAAAAAAAACCATACAAATGCATTGTTTTTCTGTTTGTTTTAACCTATGCATGTGAAAATTTCTATCGAAATTGGATAAATACTGTGGGTTTGCTTAGATTAGGGGGATATAAGGGGAAGAGGGGTTACGTTTTTTGAAGCCATAGTTAGGCAATATTTTTCAATTTGTTTTAAAGTATTCATGTACAAATTTCAGTTGAAATTGATAAAAATATGTGGGTTTTTTTAAGTTGTGGGTTATAAACGGGAAGAGGGGGTGGGTTTTTTTTTTTTTAGAAATTTTTGTGTCAGGATCCTTCGGAGACACGCAATCAACCACTCACCAAAGTTTCATCATAATCGCATAAAAGCTGTGGGTTTCAATAAAGATCATTGGAAATTAAGAGGGTAGGGGGTAGAAGGTGAAGGTAGTGGGCTTAGGCAAACCAAATTTAGACAGTTTTTTCTGTTTGTATACGTGAACAAAGTTCCTTCAAAATTGGGTTTAAACTGTAGTTTTGTATAAAGAACATTGGCAATAATTAGGGGGGTGTAATGGGGAGGAGGGGTTGCATTTTTGGAAACCATATATATGCCGTATTTTTCTGTTGATTTTAAAGTGTAGGTATGCAAATTTCCATCACAATCGGATATATTCTGTGGGTTTGTTTGAATTAGGGGATGTAATAGGGAAGAGGGGTTGCGTTTTAGGAAACCATATATAGGCAGTATTTTAAAGTATAAGTGTGCAAATTATCTTAGAAATTGTATAAAATCTGTAGGTTTGTTTGAATTACGAGTTGTGAAGGGGAAGAGCGGGTGGTTTTTTAGAATTTTTTTGCTCAGGAACCTTCTCCGACATGCACTCGACAACTCACCAAAGTTCACTGTAATTGGATAAAAATTGTGGGTTTCAATAAATATAATTGGAAATTATGAGTGGAGGGGGTAAAATGGAAGAGGGGTGGACTTAGGCAAACCAAATTTATACAGTATTTATGTTTGTTTTACAGTATACGTGTGCAAAGTTCCTTCAAAATCTGGTAAAAACTGTAACTTTATATAAGGTATATTGGGAAAAAAATTAAAGGGATGTGAAGGGAAGAGAGTTGCATTTTGGGAACCATATGTAGGCAGTATTTTTCTGTTTGTCTTAAAGTATACGTGTGCAAATTTCCATCGAAATCGGGTAAAATCTGTGTTTTTGTTTATATTTGGGGGATGTGAAGGGGATGAGGGGGTTGCGTTTTTGGAAACCATATGTAGGCAATATTTTTCAATTTATTTTAATGTATGCATGTCCAAATTTTGGTGGAATCGTATTAAATCTGTTGGTTTTGTTTTAAATTAGGGGTTCTAAAAGGTCGAGGGGGTGGTTTTTCAGAAATTTATTTTTTAGGAACCTTCTCTGACGCACATTCGATAACCTACCAAAGTTTCAGCGTAATCGGATGAATGGTTTAGGAGCTCATAAAGGACAAAGAAACGTACATTGATTTTTATATATAAGAAGATTGGTAAAGTGCTGCGTACCACGTTGCTTATCTATTAGCTTTTACAAATACATAAATTCATCTCAGGCTTCCAGCCATGTATACATGTCAGAATTATGGTACGTTTTGAAGGCGTCTATCTCTGCCCTCATTTTCAACCGAAGGTATAACTAAATAACTGTTTGTCTACATGGTGCCGCAGAAATGCTGGAAGACAAAACCCGGCGTCTTCCATTGTTTTTGTGTAAACAAACAGTTGTTCAGGTATACCTTTGGCTTCAAAACGTACCATAATTGTGACATTTATATATAGCTGGAAGCCCGAGAATTTATTTACAACACAATGAAAAGCTTCGTTCTTGCACATTAGTTTTTATTTTGCAGTACTTGCTGTGGAATAAATTAATATTATTAGTGTTATGTTTTTCATATTTTAGAAATGATTATAATGAAATAGTGTTTGCATCGTTTAGTTTGTTACCCTATTTTATTACAGTTTTGTAAAATGTAGTGAATTTTTGATGGTTGGGAGGTGTGCACTATAATTACGTCATTCTTCTGTGTAAGCCCTGTCAAAGTCATGTAAATCTAGTATAATGAATCAGTGTAGCCGATTAAAGTAACCAAATTTATAAAATTTAAATACGTTAGTTGTTGAGGTGAGGCATCTGTAAGTTCTTTGCAGGAGCTGCTTGGAAAATGGGCTTTTGTCTTATTCTAAACACAGATTAGCAGACTGTACACAGAAATAAGGGAACGCTGCTTATGTAGTTTCACATGATTTCTAGTTTTCATGGAGGAGCTTTGTCACAGTAAAAAGATGAACAAGAAAATAATCTCAGTATTTGGGCCTGTTATGCAGGAGGAATTGGTCTGGTCTGGCCATCCAGAATTTGGTTTTCCAGGGTTTTCTGACTCTGGCTTCATTAGTGTTTGATTGTACATGTACTTTAGCTTACTTATTCCTGGTTTGAAACACTGGATTTTGCCTCAAGCAGTATGATCTTGTGGAACCTTCTTGTAAAATAAATAGGTTCTTCCCTTTTTCGGTGCAGTTAGAGTGAAAATATACAGAAAAATGCAGCTAAAACTGCTGATGCCAGGAATAGTTGGAAATGAAACACTGTAAATTATAGAACCGCTGAAGATTCTTCTAGGAGTGAAGTGAAATATATTTGGCGAAAAATAAAAAATTGACAAATTCAATTGCATTGATGTTATATTAATTATTCATACAAATTGTTTACTACCTTGTTTACCATAAAATTAAACTCTGAAAACTGTCTCTGCTGAGTACTGTGTATAGCTTAATTGTCCAGCAGCATGTATGGTGGTACACTGTTATTGTTATTAATGTTTGTTAAATTTCATTTAAAATGATTACAGTTTATTTTTTTAAAGAAAAAAAATATTTATTCTGTTTCAGGTCTTTTCGAACTATAAATCAGCGGGAAAAGTGTCGCATTTCAAAAAATTGGACAGATGGCAGATACCGAGAGCATCGCTACCTTATGTGTAGCACAAGGTGAAATTTCTATTGTATTTTAATGAAAGCCATTCTGATTCACAAAAAATAAGTACAAACTATTTTGTTAACCATTTAATCTAAGTCATTGCTGTCAGAACCTATTTATTAATATACTTTCATTTCCTCAATTCAGATTTATAGATTGAATAATTCTAATAGTACCTCATGAATTTGTGTAGCATTGAGCACGTGTAGTGATGTAGAATCTCACTCTTCCAGCACAATATCACAATATCAAAGTGCTCCATGCATTCTTAATAGGTTTAAATGGAAGGGATTGGAGAATACATGAAGTGTTGTGATCATTCCATATCATTGGTACTTGATGAAAATCAGTAGTGCTATATTTCTTGGTATGCATTTTCATCTTTCAGAAAAAACTTGCAATATAGAGTCTTTGTGATTTGAATATAAAATGGGTCAGAAAACTGTGAAAAGGTAATATGAATTAAATGTTTATTTGTCACCGAGGTGAAGGCAGAAGAGCTGTCAAACAAAAAACATTTAATTATGTAAGAATTATGTCTTTTTCAGTGTTGTATATGAATAAAATATTCTCACAAAACTAGCCAAGTGAGACCATTCATTAAAAATAAAGTTTTGGCGATCAAAGTCTGTCTCTTCATCCTCATTTGACAAAGGTGCCAAAATGTCCTAATTTGTGAATGGACTTACTCAGCTAGATCTCTGCAAAAATTTTATGCATAAAATTCTCTTGTTGCAATGCTTAATCTTTCAGCTTAGGCAAGTGATACATATTCACTTTGTGTTTATTTGAATGTATGTTACAAGTATTAGTAATGAAACTAAGGAAAAGGGAAACTCCTTTAGACAATATAAATGACAAGGAAAGGGAAAATGACCCATCACTCACCAAAGTTAAAGGCTGCAACTAGTGAAAAACGTATATTGGCGAACACTAAAAGTACATAATATTTCAGTTTATTTGTGTTGTAGTGAACGAGTTATATTGTTGGGAATGAATCATGTAGTTCGGGAGGTGTATGCAAGCCGAAGTTTATCACATGACTGAGTGAATTATCGATATGTCAGGAGAGAATGAGATGTTATATATATATCACAGGTGCTGAAAAATAATCTTATATATATATAAAAATAGACGTGTTTTTTCCTATATTTCACATTTTCAGCCACCACTACCTAGCACAGATCACTGATGTTTGTGGGTGGAAGTAGAATGGAGTTTCATGTCAGTGCACAACGTTGGCCGAATGCCGATAGCTGTGGGGATGTGGGAGATATAATGATTAAAGTTGGTCAGTGCAGGGCGCTTCTCATATTTCGACCAAAAATTCGTATCTCCGTATACTTCTCTTTCCTGCCACAACTACATAACATAGACCTTTGGTGTTTGTGTGTGGTAGTAGAATCGTCTTTCCTGTCGTGCACTATGGTTGTTAGATGTCGGTAGCTATGGGGGTGTGGGAGATATGGGGGTTGAAAGTGGTCGACCTGTGGCAATTTCATACTTCTGCAAAGACAAAAGTGTCATGGTGTATCACTTTTCAGCGAAAACTATAGATCACAGATAACTGGCGTTTGTGTGTAGTAGTAGCACAGAGTCACCTTTCGATCACAACAGCGGCCGAATTTCAGAAACTGTGGTACTGTGGTAGATATGGTGGTTGTAAGTGGCCGACCAAGGATATTTTCGTATTTCGACTGTCTCCGCATATGTCACTTTTCTGCCACAACTACATAGCATAGAGCATTGGTGTTTGTGTTTGGTAGTAGAATCGTATCTCATGTAGTGCACTATGGTTGTTAGATGTCGGTAGCTATGGAGGTGTGGGAGATAATGGGGGTTGAAAGTGAGTCGACCTGTGGCAATTTCATACTTCTGCCAAAGACAAAAGTGTCATGGTGTATCACTTTTCAGCGAAAACTATAGATCACAGATAACTGGCGTTTGTGTGTAGTAGTAGCACAGAGTCACCTTTCGATCACAACAGCGGCCGAATTTCAGAAACTGTGGTACTGTGGTAGATATGGTGGTTGTAAGTGGCCGACCAAGGATATTTTCGTATTTCGACTGTCTCCGCATATGTCACTTTTCTGCCACAACTACATAGCATAGAGCATTGGTGTTTGTGTTTGGTAGTAGAATCGTATCTCATGTAGTGCACTATGGTTGTTAGATGTCGGTAGCTATGGAGGTGTGGGAGATAATGGGGGTTGAAAGTGGTCGACCTGTGGCAATTTCATACTTCTGCCAAAGACAAAAGTGTCATGGTGTATCACTTTTCAGCGAAAACTATAGATCACAGATAACTGGCGTTTGTGTGTAGTAGTAGCACAGAGTCACCTTTCGATCACAACAGCGGCCGAATTTCAGAAACTGTGGTTACTGTGGTAGATATGGTGGTTGTAAGTGGCCGACCAAGGATATTTTCGTATTTCGACTGTCTCCGCATATGTCACTTTTCTGCCACAACTACATAGCATAGAGCATTGGTGTTTGTGTTTGGTAGTAGAATCGTATCTCATGTAGTGCACTATGGTTGTTAGATGTCGGTAGCTATGGAGGGTGTGGAGAATATGGGGGTTGAAAGTGGTCGACCTGTGGCAATTTCATACTTCTGCCAAAGACAAAAGTGTCATGGTGTATCACTTTTCAGCGAAAACTATAGATCACAGATAACTGGCGTTTGTGTGTAGTAGTAGCACAGAGTCACCTTTCGATCACAACAGCGGCCGAATTTCAGAAACTGTGGTACTGTGGTAGATATGGTGGTTGTAAGTGGCCGACCAAGGATATTTTCGTATTTCGACTGTCTCCGCATATGTCACTTTTCTGCCACAACTACATAGCATAGAGCATTGGTGTTTGTGTTGGTAGTAGAATCGTATCTCATGTAGTGCACTATGGTTGTTAGATGTCGGTAGCTATGGGGGTGTGGGAGATAATGGGGGTTGAAAGTGGTCGACCTGTGGCAATTTCATACTTCTGCCAAAGACAAAAGTGTCATGGTGTATCACTTTTCAGCGAAAACTATAGATCACAGATAACTGGCGTTTGTGTGTAGTAGTAGCACAGAGTCACCTTTCGATCACAACAGTGGCCGATTTCAGAAACTGTGGTACTGTGTGGTAGATATGTGGTTGTAAGTGGCCGACCAAGGATATTTTCGTATTTCGACTGTCTCCGCATATGTCACTTTTCTGCCACAACTACATAGCATAGAGCATTGGTGTTTGTGTTTGGTAGTAGAATCGTATCTCATGTAGTGCACTATGGTTGTTAGATGTCGGTAGCTATGGGGGTGTGGGAGATAATGGGGGTTGAAAGTGGTCGACCTGTAGGCAATTTCATACTTCTGCCAAAGACAAAAGTGTCATGGTGTATCACTTTTCAGCGAAAACTATAGATCACAGATAACTGGCGTTTGTGTGTAGTAGTAGCACAGAGTCACCTTTCGATCACAACAGCGGCCGAATTTCAGAAACTGTGGTACTGTGGTAGATATGGTGGTTGTAAGTGGCCGACCAAGGATATTTTCGTATTTCGACTGTCTCCGCATATGTCACTTTTCTGCCACAACTACATAGCATAGAGCATTGGTGTTTGTGTTTGGTAGTAGAATCGTATCTCATGTAGTGCACTATGGTTGTTAGATGTCGGTAGCTATGGGGGTGTGGGAGAAATGGGGGTTGAAAGTGGTCGACCTGTGGCAATTTCATACTTCTGCCAAAGACAAAAGTGTCATGGTGTATCACTTTTCAGCGAAAACTATAGATCACAGATAACTGGCGTTTGTGTGTAGTAGTAGCACAGAGTCACCTTTCGATCACAACAGCGGCCGAATTTCAGAAACTGTGGTACTGTGGTAGATATGGTGGTTGTAAGTGGCCGACCAAGGATATTTTCGTATTTCGGACTGTCTCCGCATATGTCACTTTTCTGCCACAACTACATAGCATAGAGCATTGGTGTTTGTGTTTGGTAGTAGAATCGTATCTCATGTAGTGCACTATGGTTGTTAGATGTCGGTAGCTATGGGGGTGTGGGAGATATGGGGGTTGAAAGTGGTCGACCTGTGGCAATTTCATACTTCTGCCAAAGACAAAAGTGTCATGGTGTATCACTTTTCAGCGAAAACTATAGATCACAGATAACTGGCGTTTGTGATTGTAGTAGTAACACAGAGTCACCTTTCGATCACAACAGTGGCCGAATTTCAGAAACTGTGGTACTGTGGTAGATATGGTGGTTGTAAGTGGCCGACCAAGGATATTTTCGTATTTCGACTGTCTCCGCATATGTCACTTTTCTGCCACAACTACATAGCATAGAGCATTGGTGTTTGTGTTTGGTAGTAGAATCGTATCTCATGTAGTGCACTATGGTTGTTAGATGTCGGTAGCTATGGGGGTGTGGGAGAAATGGGGGTTGAAAGTGGTCGACCTGTGGCAATTTCATACTTCTGCAAAGACAAAAGTGTCATGGTGTATCACTTTTCAGCGAAAACTATAGATCACAGATAACTGGCGTTTGTGTGTAGTAGTAGCACAGAGTCACCTTTCGATCACAACAGCGGCCGAATTTCAGAAACTGTGGTACTGTGGTAGATATGGTGGTTGTAAGTGGCCGACCAAGGATATTTTCGTATTTCGACTGTCTCCGCATATGTCACTTTTCTGCCACAACTACATAGCATAGAGCATTGGTGTTTGTGTTTGGTAGTAGAATCGTATCTCATGTAGTGCACTATGGTTGTTAGATGTCGGTAGCTATGGGAGGTGTGGGAGAAATGGGGGTTGAAAGTGGTCGACCTGTGGCAATTTCATACTTCTGCCAAAGACAAAAGTGTCATGGTGTATCACTTTTCAGCGAAAACTATAGATCACAGATAACTGGGGTTTGTGATTGGTAGTAACACAGAGTCACCTTTCGATCACAACAGCGGCCGAATTTCAGAAACTGTGGTACTGTTGTAGATATGGTGGTTGTAAGTGGCCGACCAAGGATATTTTCGTATTTTGACGAAAGACATGTTTCTCCCGCAGATTTCACTTTTCTGCCACGACTACATAGCATAGAGAATTGGTGTTTATGTGTGGTAGTAGAATCGTGTCTGTTGTGCACTATGGTTGTTAGATGTCGGTAGCTATGGGGTTGTGGAAGACATGGGGGATGAATATGGTCAACCTGCGGCAGTTTCATTTTTCTTGCCAAAGACGCATGTGTCATGGTGTATCACTTTAAGTGAAAACATCAATCGCAGATCACCTGGCGTTTGGGTGTGGTAGTAACTCAGAGTCTCCCATCGATCACAACGTTGGCCAGAAATTCGGTACTGTGGGAGTGTGTGAGATATTGGTGTTTGAAATTGGTCGATCATGAATATTTTTGTATTTCATCCAAAGACTTGTGTGTATCCGTAAATTTTACTTTGGCTGCCGGAACTACATAGCGCAGAAGACTGGTATTTGTGTGTGGTAATAGTATCGAGTCTGCCATCATGCACTATGGTGGTTAGATTTCTACAGCTGTCAATATGAATTCTTTACAATCACGAACCAAGTCGTGGGTACCAGCTATCATATTATAAATGTGGAGGTAAGCTCTGTCTTTATTGAATATTGATGGAATTTAACAATGAAATAGTATAGGAAGGACACAGGACATTTTTTTCGGTATGAATAACAGTTTTAGTCACTAAATTTTAAGAACTTATCGAATGAATGAATGACAGACAGATTCGTGTGTTAGTCTGTAATGTTACGTTGGTTGCTCAGTCGCGCAGTCTGTTAGTGTTTGATTTGTTAATAAATTTCGATAAGAAACAAAACTTATTATTTAGTATAGAAAGTCAATTTGCTCTGCACTGTACTATTCATTTGTGTCTGTATAAGAGTTTCTGGCACCAATTTGTCTTCCTTTTTGACATGCCTAACGAACGTAAACCTGGCCTAAGTTTTTCATTTTTTGTAACTGCTTTACGTCTCTTTTTAACATTGAGGTCTTTAGAGACGGGAAAGGATGGGGGGCAAGGATGGTGGCAAGGAATGGGAAGGAATTCGGCCATGGCCTTTTGAAGGAAGCATCCCGGCATTTGCCTGGAGTGATTTGGGGAAACCGTGGAAAACCCAAATCTGGATGCCCGGACGGGGATTCGAACCGCCGTCCTCCCGAATGCGAGGCGAGAACGCTAACCATTACACCGCCCCGCTCGGTCTGGCCTAAGGTGCAGGTCTAGAAGACAATGTGCTGCTATTAGATTATAAGATTCAGATGCTCATGTTGAAGAAAGAAGAAAAAACCAAGCTGAAATAAAGCTGCCATCAGTTAACCCCCCCCCCCCCCACCCCGCCCACACACGCACACACACACACACACACACACACACACACACACACATCCCCGCACCTTCGCTTACTTTTCTGTTTTTAAATATGTTGTAAATTGATTATCTTCATGAGACAGATTAGACGATAGGATGATATAATGATGGCTTTCCATCATATTATGTCGACTCGGTGTTGTTTGGGACAAATCTTACGTTACTAACAGTTTTCTATATCCAATTCTGGCAATGAAACTCCAAGTCCACGCGTACGAAGTCGCGGGTAACAGCTAGTAATATAACAAAAGGGTATGGAATGTTAAAACGAAAAATAAACAGATTTTGAAGAAATTTGTTACTAGTTAAATGATAACCATGAAAAAACTAATAATAATGAGTGATGGGTCAAAAAAATAAAATTTTATCTGTTGTTGAGGCCAGGTGGGTGTCTGGTATCCAGGATATTTTGGGTATGCAACTTCCTATCTCCAAAGTTCTAAAGCGGCGGTGGTTTCGGTCAAAAAACTGATTGCTCTCCTGGTGAAACAGTCATTGAGGTTGTTAGAATTGTGGTAGTTAGCATGTTCTGGTATTGGAAGGTATAAATTGGGAGTGTCTGTAGCCTTTCATTTTGACCAAGAGTTGTTGTGTAGTCAGGCGTATATAGGAACTAGTGCAGTGGTGGCAAGTTAGCTGGTATATAACGTGTTGTGGAGCACGTGGCACGTCCAATGATGGGGAAGGTTTCCTCGGAAGTAGGATTGCAATGTGCTGTAGTGGGAGGATGCATGCAGCAGATTTTGCAGTGAAGTCTATTGCAAGGAGAAGATCCATATTGTGTTTTTGGAGAGTCTGATGGAGGGTATTTGTGAACCAAGATGTTTTTGAGTCCTCGGTTAGCTTCCAATCTCCATCATTTAGCTATTTCATACTGTTTTTGATGAAGGGGTATAAACCCGAAAATTTCAGTGCTCGATGAGTGTATATGTGTCTTCTGTGTTTTGAAACTGTCCAGGCTTCAAGTGTGGCAAGCAAGGTTTATTCTCCTATTCAAATGATTAATTTGGCTCAAAATAGTGTGCACATTACTGTGTGATGACAAATTTTGGTGACGTTAACGCCTGAGACCATTACTTTTTGTTAGCTGGTGTTAAGATTACCTCTAAATAAATGTAGTGGTTTTAGAAACTTTTCTTGTTTAATGAAACCTACAATAAAATGGCTAGATTTTAATAAAATGATGTTGCTTAGCCAAAAGAGACATTGAAAATAGCTGCAGATGCTTATTCAGTAGAACATTTGTATAGCAGTGTGTGTGAAAAAATATATGTAGAGAAAATTTGCATCATGTTTCGAATCTTGTTGATGCCTACATGTGGAACAATTTTGCACTTGATGTCAGTGTATACACATGTGTTAAACACAAGATTCTTTGTTAAAAAGTGTATCTCGCCATTCATTCAGTCTATCAGTTTTGTAACACTACAGTTTCCTTCCGACTATACAAATATTACTGTGAATACCAACGATATTGCAGCTGTTTATTGTGGCAACTGTAATCTATATCTGGTATATACTGTTAATATATGAAGTTTATTCTTGGTTAAAGTCAAGCTGACTGTTTGTTGGAACTGTATTTCATTTAACACTGTATGTCAATGAGAGAACAACACAAAAATGAATTTCACTGTACTTGGTTCCATTTTAAATTAACTATTTCATGACTTGATTTGGATTTAGAATCATTGCATATTAAAGTTTAACTTCCTCTATAGTTTTGTTCCTGTCTAATTCTGTGATTTTTTGGTTTAAGACATCTTTAGTATTAGGTTTACTGTCTGTTAGTTATTAGTTAAGAAATCCAACTTTTTGCATATTATTAAACTTCTACAAACTGTGAATAGTGTTTCTGCCTGTACCATCTGCATCTGTTACTGCTCATGTCTTTTCTTGATGATATCTTAAATATTTGCGGATGGTCCAAGGATTTAACTTTTTTATTCTAACATTTAAGATTCTTTTAGTGTGAATTCTCTTTGAATTATTCTGTCTAGAAGCTTTTACATAAGTTTTTCACAGTTGTGTTTGCTTTATTTCAGATATATGCCATGGATGTGCTTATCAGATACCATGCTTTTGGATTAGTAGGGGAAATACAATTAGAGGTTACAAACGAACAAAAAAGGGTCTAAACACATCTGCTCCACATCAAACATTGAGAGGACATGCTGATGATGTATGCAAGTTTGTTATATATGGAAAACTGTTGTTTAGTGGTGGAAGGTAATTTTGTGTTTTTATTTTACTAGAATTTCTTTATTGTTGTTTATTATATAGATTTTGTGCCAATGTTAAAGAAGACCAAGTTAAAAACTGTTACCTTATTGGACTGACAATGAGACTTTGTTTCCATTGCTTCATTTGAGTTCTCAAGTTGGAGTCCCAAATTCAATACATGTCTGATTCATTTACTGTTTCTAAAACCTGCTGTTTTGATTTATTGGTAAATGTCTGACAATATATAAGGATATTGTTAAAATATGCTTCATGAAATTCTTTTCTGCAATTTATTCGATCAGAATAATGTGTTTTTAAAGTGTTCTTTGTTTCTTTGATTTTATGCTGAGATCTGCTTTTGATAAAAAGCAGTTTAGCCCAGTGTTATTCAGTTAATATCAACAGAAAGTACCATTTCTGATGTTTGGTCAAGTGGTTTACATCACTTTGCAAAGAAAAGACGTTTCATTAAACCACATAAGTTAAGGGTCTGCACTGAAAAATAAAAAATCCAAAAATATTGTTAGTTTGTAACTCCTAAAAATGTTTATTTTAAGAAAAGTTACTTTGTACTTGAAATATAGCAGTAAGCTTGCACACGGTTCTTCATGAAATTAGCACACTGACACTTTTAATAGTGTAGCAGATCATTGATTGTCGGCATCTCAAGGGATTTTATTTTATGCTAAACATAAGGTTTCTTTTATTGCTTGAGTATTTAATAATAATAATAAAACAAAGGAAAAAGGAAATGGCTTTAGGCAATATAAATTACAAGGAAAGGGAAAATGACTCATCACTCACCAAAGTTGAAAGTTGCGGTGGGTGAAGAACATACATGACTCCTTGTGTTCGTCATTGAGTCATTTCCCCTTTCCTTGTAATTAATAGTAATAATAATTAATAATGATGATTGAGATTTTAATTTTGTTTTATATAAAAATAATTTAATTGCATTTTTAAAATTATAGAAGAACAAAAAATGATCAGAAACACAAATTTAACAAATTTCTAGATTTAATAATCGGACCAATGTAAATAAGCTGTTTGGCAAAAGGGTAGTTGATACTAAAAAGCAAATTATTACAATTTAATTTGCAATGATAAAGTTCTGATGTCAAAATCAACTTTATAAAATAAGAATTGAAATCTTATCAGTTATAATAAAATAAAATCTTATATATATATAAAAATAGACGTGTTTTTCCTATATTTCACTTTTCAGCCAACACTACCTAGCACAGATCACTGATGTTTGTGGGTGGAAGTAGCATGGAGTTTCCTGTCGTGCACAACGCTGGCCGAATGCCGATAGCTGTGGGGATGTGGGAGATATAATGATTAAAGTTGGTCAGTGCAGGGCATTTTCATATTTCGACCAAAAATTCGTATCTCCGTATACTTCTCTTTCCTGCCACAACTACATAACATAGACCTTTGGTGTTTGTGTGTGGTAGTAGAATCGTCTTTCCTGTCGTGCACTATGGTTGTTAGATGTCGGTAGCTATGGGTGTGTGGAAGATATGGGGGTTGAAAGTGGTCGACCTGTGGCAATTTCATACTTCTGCCAAAGACAAAAGTGTCATGGTGTATCACTTTTCAGCGAAAACTATAGATCACAGATAACTGGCGTTTGTGTGTAGTAGTAGCAAAGAGTCACCTTTCGATCACAACAGCGGCCGATTTTCAGAAACTGTGGTACTGTGGTAGATATGGTGGTTGAAAGTGGCCGACCAAGGATATTTTCGTATTTCGACTGTCTCCGCATATGTCACTTTTCTGCCATAACTACATAGCATAGAGCATTGATGTTTGTGTTTGGTAGTAGAATCGTATCTCATGTAGTGCACTATGGTTGTTAGATGTCGGTAGCTATAGGGGTGTGGGAGAAATGGGGTTTGAAATAGGTCGACCTGTGGCAATTTCATACTTCTGCCAAAGACAAAAGTGTCATGGTATATCACTTTTCAGCGAAAACTATAGATCACAGATAACTGGCGTTTGTGTGTAGTAGTAGCAAAGAGTCACCTTTCGATCACAACAGCGGCCGATTTTCAGAAACTGTGGTACTGTGGTAGATATGGTGGTTGTAAGTGGCCGACCAAGGATATTTTCGTATTTCGACTGTCTCCGCATATGTCACTTTTCTGCCACAACTACATAGCATAGAGCATTGGTGTTTGTGTTTGGTAGTAGAATCGTATCTCATGTAGTGCACTATGGTTGTTAGATGTCGGTAGCTATGGGGGTGTGGGAGATATGGGGGTTGAAAGTGATCGACCTGTGGCAATTTCATACTTCTGCCAAAGACAAAAGTGTCATGGTGTATCACTTTTCAGCGAAAACTATAGATCACAGATAACTGGCGTTTGTGATTGGTAGTAACACAGAGTCACCTTTCGATCACAACAGTGGCCGAATTTCAGAAACTGTGGTACTGTGGTAGATATGGTGGTTGTAAGTGGCCGACCAAGGATATTTTCGTATTTCGATTGTCTCCGCATATGTCACTTTTCTGCCACAACTACATAGCATAGAGCATTGGTGTTTGTGTTTGGTAGTAGAATCGTATCTCATGTAGTGCACTATGGTTGTTAGATGTCGGTAGCTATGGGGGTGTGGGAGATATGGGGGTTGAAAGTGATCGACCTGTGGCAATTTCATACTGCTGCCAAAGACAAAAGTGTCATGGTGTATCACTTTTCAGCGAAAACTATAGATCACAGATAACTGGCGTTTGTGTGTAGTAGTAACACAGAGTCACCTTTCGATCACAACAGCGGCCGATTTTCAGAAACTGTGGTACTGTGGTAGATATGGTGGTTGTAAGTGGCCGACCAAGGATATTTTCGTATTTCGATTGTCTCCGCATATGTCACTTTTCTGCCACAACTACATAGCATTGGTGTTTGTGTTTTGTAGTAGAATCGTATCTCATGTAGTGCACTATGGTTGTTAGATGTCGGTAGCTATGGGGGTGTGGGAGATATGGGGGTTGAAATTGATCGACCTGTGGCAATTTCATACTTCTGCCAAAGCTAAAGTGTCATGGTGTATCACTTTTCAGCGAAAACTATAGATCACAGATAACTGGCGTTTGTGTGTAGTAGTAGCAAAGAGTCACCTTTCGATCACAACAGCGGCCGATTTTCAGAAACTGTGGTACTGTGGTAGATATGGTGGTTGTAAGTGGCCGACCAAGGATATTTTCGTATTTCGATTGTCTCCGCATATGTCACTTTTCTGCCACAACTACATAGCATTGGTGTTTGTGTTTGGTAGTAGAATCGTATCTCATGTAGTGCACTATGGTTGTTAGATGTCGGTAGCTATGGGGGTGTGGGAGATATGGGGGTTGAAAGTGGTCGTCCTGTGGCAATTTCATATTTCTGCCAAAGACAAAAGTGTCTTGGTGTATCACTTTTCAGCGAAAACTATCGATCACAGATCTCTGGCGTTTGTGTGTGGTAGTAACGCAGAGTCACCTTTCGATCACAACAGCGGCCGAATTTCAGAAACTGTGGTTGTGTGGGATATATGGTGGTTGTAAGTGGCCGACCAAGGATATTTTCGTATTTCGACGAAAGGCATGTGTCTCCGCAGATTTCTCTTTTCTGCCACGCCTACATAGCATAGAGCATTGGTGTTTATGTGTGGTGGTAGAATCGTGTCTGTTGTCGTGCACTATGGTTGTTAGATGTCTGTAGCTATGGTTGTGTGGAAGATATGGGGGATGAAAATGGTAGACCTGCGGCAATTTCATATTTCTGCCAAAGACGCATGTGTCACGGTGTATCACTTTTGAGTGAAAACTATCAAACGCAGATTACCGGCGTTTTTGTGTGGTAGTAACACAGAGTCACCCATCGATCACAACGTTGTCGAAATTCGGTAACTGTGGGAGTGTGTGAGATATGGTGTTTGAAATTGGTCGATCACGAATATTTTCGTATTTCATCCAAAGACTTGTGTGTATCCGTAAATTTTACTTTGCTGCCGGAACTATATAGCGCAGAAGACTGGTATTTGTGTGTGGTAATAGTATCGAGTCTCCCATCGTGCAGTATGGTGGTTAGATATCTACAGCTGTCAATATGATTACTTTACAATCACGAATGAAGTTGTGGGTACCAGGTATTATATTATAATTGTGGAAGTAAGTTTCTGTCTTTTTTGTTACGTTTTGACGACTAAATGGCTATATCAATATTGATGGAATTTAACAATGAAATAGTGTAGGAAGGACACAGGACATTTTTTCGGTATGAATAACAGTTTTAGTCACGAAATTTTAAGAACTTATCGAATGATGAAAGACAGATAGATTCGTGTGTTTGTCTGTAATGTTTCGTTGGTTGCTCAGTCGCGCAGCCTGTTAGTGTTTGATTTGTTAATAAATTTCGATAAGAAACAAAACTTATTATTTAGTATAGAAGTTAATTTGCTCTGCACTGTACTATTCATTTGTGTCTGTATAAAAGTTTCTGGCACCAATTTGTCTTCCTTTTTGACATGCCTTACGGACGTAAACCTGGCCTAAGGTGCAGGTCTAGAAGACAATGTGCTGCTATTAGATTATAAGATTCAGATGCTCATGTTGAATAATGAAGAAAAAACCAAGCTGAAATAAAGCTGCCATCAGTTAACCCCCCCCTCCCCCCTCCACACACACACACACACACACACACATCCCCGCACCTTCGCTTACTTTTCTGTTTTTAAATATGTTGTAAATTGATTCTCTTCATGAGACAGATTAGATGATAGGATGATATAATGATGGCTTTCCATCATATTATGTCGACTCGGTGTTGTTTGGGACAAATCTTACGTTACTAACAGTTTCCAACTCTGGCAATCAAACTCCAAGTCCACGCGTACGAAGTCGCGTTTAACAGCTAGTTGTGAAAATACAACCATTAGTCATGTAATGAGATGCAGCGGATTTGTGTTTTCTATATTTTCCCCAGATCATTCTAGCCGAATGCCAGAATGATTCTTTTAAAAAACCATGGATAAAAAAAGATATGATGCTGCCAGGAATGTTTTTTTTTAATTAAATGGTAGTTTCTGATCATCAGAATTATATAATATTATAATGGCACAATAAAATATGTCCAAGTTGCTAATAATATTCCCATAGGTAAAAATGTTAGTGGTCTGCAGCATTAGTTCTGACAATTTACTGGTCCTCAGGTTTAAAAAGTTTGAGAAACACTGATTTAGGCAGAAAGTGAACAGTAGCTGCCACAATGTTGGAAAAAGGAATTTGACAAGTTTGGATCTAAAATAAGTTGTACCATTACTGTTTGCTAACAGCAGACTAATTACCAAAATAATCACCAGGATTAAAACAGCTGTATATATGTACAATTCTGTTTCACAAATACTTTGAGACAAAAGCTTTCCATAGCAGCAAAAGTGTATGAAACTTGTATGCTCAACATCCTAATGTATAAACTACAAGCTCCAACACTAACTAGAAGGGACAGAGTCCAGTGACTGAAATGAAATCCTTCAGATCAGGTATCCAGAATATCATAGCATTGAGGTCATAAATAAACGAATCAGACTGCCTGTAGGTAGAATAAATAAAAATAAAAAAAGTTGTAGACATATTGGGAGAACAGAGATTGGAACTGTGAAGCTATATAGTGAGAATGGTGCCATGTTGATTACCCAAGGAGTAATCATTTAGAGGTGTAGTGGATGGTTGGTTGGATGGGTGAAAACTCTCTCTTTATTATTTAAAAATTGCCATATCTTGCTATTTATTGGGTACTCATCATGGCTTACAGATGGAAGCGTATTTAATTTTAATATGAATAAAAGGATTTCCAAATCAAATACAATACACTGCCTTGTCTTGCATTTGCCAATAAACAAGCACAAACCATTATATATAAATTTTAATGAAAAAATTCAACTTGTGAAATTTTTCAATGAATGGCAAACATTCCCCATTTGATTTTATTGATTTCCCTTTAAAACAGCAGGGAACGATCTTCACGATTCTAATGATCAGATGGAATCGGTATGAAATTGTCGGGCGCTAGAATATTTTTACATTACTCACCAAATGTGGTGATTGAAAGTATATGAAAGTTTGACCATCTTTCAAATATAGAACTTTTTAAAATAGCTCGCAGCTTTAAACAACTCTACAGCTTATTGGAGGCAAGAACTCATAATCGTTCAAAATCTCTTTTGACAAATCCATTACAGGAATATTTCTGATAACTCTGAGTACAATATTGTTAAGTCCATTGTGCATTTACCGTAATGCTGTAGTCTGCTCCGTCGATGGCAAAATGTTGCAGTATACACTGAATACTGAAGTCACTCTTGATCTTAGCAATTCTGCTATCTGAACTCCAAAGATACTAGGTGCAAATGTAAACAAATGCTACTAAAACTCAACTAGCTTTTAACTGCTACAGAAAACTTGTCTCTGCCAATCACTTGTATAGCTTTACAGAAAATTACAGAATATTTCAAAGAGTTCAGACGTTTCCTGAACTCCAACAATAGCTAAACAATTAAAATCATATTAAAAACAATCAGAATTAATACAAAATCATTCACTATCATTATGAAATGTACAGAAATGAAAATTAAAGATATTTACGCACAAAATTATCCAATAAATCAGTCCAAACTGTCTCTAATTGTCCTCTAAACATCGTAGCTCATCTCAGTAGATATAATTACAAACTTTTAACTAATGTTTCTTGCATAGTGCTGTCCTTGAACATATTAAATATTATTTACATACTTTATTTACATAAAACAATGTTCATTTACACAAATTCACAATTAATTGCAAGAAAAATATACAAAATCATATTTACTGAACTCCCAGATTGTTACAAATAATTCTTAAGATACAATTTCATTAATAGTCTGGGTCTGAGGGCCATTATAACATGTTCTATCTGAAATCAAGAATTATTGTTTGTCCATAGCTCTGCCCATTACTGTTGTCTTATCATTTGTTAAGTTTTAATTAATCTTTCTGCTAGCACAAGGGGCACTGCTAGTTCTCATTCAGAGCAAGCCATTATTGAATTGTACATATGGTACCTCCCTAACCATTCTTCTCTGTTGATGAAAGAAACTGTTTTGTTAACCTAAAATTATATGCAAGTTAAGTCCTATTTCATGCACATTATATTACTGACACCATTGGCTGTCCTTTCATATTTGAAATGTTACACAACATTTCTTGATGTGGTAACTACATCGTATTAAAAATCATTGTTCACAATTTCTAGTAATTATAGAGCAGAGGCTCAGGAAACGATCGTAAGTTGGTGTCTTCACAAATAATAATAATAATTACACAGAAAAATAAGAATGCAGAAGAAACACTTAACTTGCATTTTGTCTGTATGTGTTGAGGCCGCATCACTGGTCTTATGACCAGCATCAGTTCAGATACTTCGCCAGTTACAACTATTACACAGTTATCAGTAATTATATAAGTTAATGCTTGAACGGTGTCCAATTTTGGGCTGAAAAAGAAATGCTTTACAAGTATAACAATACAATACAAAACACATTAGAGCACTTTACAAGAGCTTATCAGATATCAATTGCATCTTTTAAATTAGTGAGCTGATTACATTAGTAATGTGTATAATTCGTAGTATTTGCCTTGGCATAGTTAGTGCTCTATATTTGTTGCCAAAGTCTTGTTGACTTGTAATCACTGAGAGTGATTGAGTCAGCTAAATTACATATAGTCATTCAGTTTGTAGTATGTGAAGTTACTAAAATAGCAAAATCTTTAATCAGATTGTGTGTGCAATTTGTAATAATACATTTTCAAAGCCTCAAGTGGAGTAGATTTTCTATAGAGCTTACACAGCAGTTTTTAACCTAGTATTATGGCTGTCTCAGAATGACCATTTTATTGGAGAACACTTTATATGTTCAAGAATTTTATCTGTAAATAACAGTTTGTGAAATTATTGCAGAATCTGGGTAAATTGTGGGATTTTGCAGACAGTCAAATTGGCCTACAATAAAATTTTGAATCAAAATCGGAAGATAGTAAAGCTGAAATGTCTCGGTTTTGAATCATACAACTCATTTTTGATGTTTATTCTCATATTTGATGGTAATCATGAGTACACCACTTATAATGCTGAAATAAATAGAGTAAGTATGGAATGGAGTGCTAAATGGGAAACTTTATAACTTAAGGCAAAAATCTATTTGATGTAGTGGTAATTGGAGCAGAATGCAGTTGTGCTTGACACCATTTGAAAATATTATCAAAACTAATTAAACATAAATATTTTGATTAATACTGATGGAGTAGGGAATAGTTAATGCAGCTACAGAAATGTACAATATTGTGGTGAACTCAAAACAAATAGTGAAAGTGAATTTTTGAGCATTTGCTCTTAATTACGTATATGAGTGAGTAAATAAATACTTTTCCCTGTAAAAAATAAGTTTTATTAAATCAGCAAGTAAAAATCTGTTGATTTTCTATCGGCTAAAATGATTAAATTATTTTGTATTTGTTCTTCTGGTGTGGTGGAAAGTGAGATTCTTGTATCATTTGCATCTTATATATATATAACAATTTTTCTATGAGTTTCTTGTGTATACATTGGAGCTGTAAAGCTTAAATGATATTTCAATGATTAATAAATTACTTACACTTTATACATTATTTTAAAACTAATCTGTCTAGTGCTGGATTCATCTTAAAGAATTGAGGAAGCTAAATATTCCCAGGTTACTTAAATGTATTGAAGCATAAATACATGCATTGTTCTCCTAGAGCAGAATTTACTATGCATAAATTTTATACAAATAGATTTGAAATTAAATATTTATTGGAAGCAAGCAATTTACATTGCATAATATAATGTGGCAAAAATTGGGATGAAAAGTAAACTTTTTATTAAATTTCAGAGATGGTGCAGTATGTGTTTGGTCACGTGAGAAAGGAAACCTTCTGTTCTCCAAGACTTCTACACATTCTTCAAACATAAATGCTATTGATTATAATGGTTCTGCCTTAATTACAGGTTCAAGGGATAAAACTGTTAAGGTTTGTTTCATGAACAATACTAAAATTTTGTTTTGCTTAGTTATAAAATAAAATTTTATGACTGCATCTTGATATTTTAACTTGGGGAGAAATCATTTTAATCACTTTATCCAAAATATAAAACAATAGCATAAACAATTCTTACATATGTTTCGGAAATCTGGACAGCAAAAGTACAAGGCGAAAGACGACCCCCTGTGGTGTAAATGAAGTTCTTGAGAACTGTAAGACATACATTGTTACATCACATCAAGGACTATACCAACTAAAATATGGAGGGTGACCTTGTCCTAGAACTTGAAATGAAGATGATTGTTAGTTGAGGGATTAACATCAATATATTTTGAAGTTAGGTATTTAACCACATATTTTTAAAATTATTTAAAGTTTTTTTGTAAGCAATTGTGTCTCCCATTATCATATATTAAAGCTAAAAATAGACTAGCCCCCTTATATTGCACCCTAGGCAAGATGACAAAACTGTGGCTGAATAGTCTAAATCTCAATAGGCTGCTGAATGTAGATCTCTCAGTATTTAGAGGGTACAAAACAATGTTCAAAATGGGTCTTCTACGAGTCCAAAAGTTACTACTGCAACAGAACAACTTCAACATACACTCCAAATTTTGCAACTTAATATTGAAGGAATAAGCAGGTCGAAAAATGACTACATAACAAAGATGTTTTGGAAAAACAAGGTATATGTTGTTCTCCTGCAAGAAAACCATTTTGATATCAACACAATCTACATTCTAAATACCGTTTACTTTGATAATCCCCGATTGCAGCAACATTTCATAAAAGCTATGGCACTGTGACATATATAAAAAAATAACATTTAACCGGTTAAAATAGTTGGCACAAACATTGATGCTAACATCTCAAACATTGAAATTCTCAGTATCTTTATACTGTCTAACCAACCCTGCACCATAAATGCACCTGCAACATCCAACAATTATTCTTGGTGACTTCAGCAGGCAATAAACTCCCTGAGGCCATAGCATACAAATAGAGATGGTCAGAATGTGATAGAATAGCCAAAAACTAAAGACCTGTTCCTAATATATGATGCGAAAGAAAAGGCCAAATTCCATTCTGCTAGATGGAATCATGAATACTAACCTGGCCTCTGTTTTTCCATGGAAGACCTCTGCACTGTACAAGGAAAGACCTGTATTTTCGAAAGTTGCCCTTGAGATTCCGATTGTACCCGATTACCACAATGGAGCTTTATCAAAGCTTGCTGGAGCGAATTCACCAAGAAAATAGATCACAACATGCAATCGATTGCACAAGATACAAAAAATTATCAGTGCTTCTAAAGACTACTTTGTGCTATATATATATATATATATATATATATATATATATAGATTGTTTGGAAACAAAGGCGCTGAGAGCGGATATATTAGACATTGGGATAGGAGAAAAACCACCGCTTACCAAAGATGAGGGCTCCAGCGGCGTCAAAACACGAAAAAACACACAAACACAAACATAATGTTTCTTTTCATGCCACCACTCATAACACCAACAATTTCAACACCTGCTTCACAGTCCGCGCCATCAAAGTACTCCCAGACAAAAGCAGCATCTCAGAACTGAGGAGGTGGGAACTGGCCTTTCAGTACCAACTGGGGACCAGACAACCACCTGGACTAAATTTAAGATAGCTCCAATTTTCCTCTCCCCTCCGACCTTTGCCCCTTACCTGCCATCATTTCCCACAAAACCATCGCTCACCAGAGCTTTCTCTTTTTGTACTTAGATCTATTGCTATATAAAAAAATTTTCTCTCGTGTGTTTTATATTAATATATTTTTTCCGTGTGCAGTATTTTTTCGTGTGTAATATTTTCAATAATTTTGCGTGTGGAATAATTCTTTATGGGGGCACTTATAGTTCGTTTTCAGTAGATTCCCCCCCCCCCCCCCCCGTGTTTTCCTTGGTTTGTTTTATGCCAGTGACCTTATGACCGCAACCGCGTTTCCACTGTGCAGTCTAATTATCATTTTCGGGCTTAGGTCCTTCCACCCCCACCCCCGCCTCCCGCCATGTTGTTTCTCCCCCCTCCATCTCCACCCCGACCAGCCGACCATGTGCACCCCGTGTGGTCTCCTCAGTTGGCTGCTAGCTTCCGCGGGGCAGCCACCTCATCCTACAACCTGATGAAGAGCTAAGCTCGAAAATTTGCATTATGTTTGTGTTTGTGTGTTTTTTCGTGTTTTGACGCCGCTGGAGCCCTCATCTTTGGTAAGCGGTGGTTTTTCTCCTATCCCAATGTCTAATATATATATATGTATATATATATATATATATGTATATAAGTGAATACATTCCCAGCTGGAGCCTCAATTGTGATTAGCTTTATGGGGAATAGAAACTCGGTAATGACCCAGAGATGCAGATGAACTCTTATACCATCCAGACTTGACAAGGAAAGAGAAATGGGCAATGCTAATGCAAAAATGTCAGTTTCCTGCATTCAAGCAGAAAAGCATGGTTATTTCTGCATAAACTTGGATGTAATACTGCACATGTCATTAGCAAGAACTCAAAGATAAAAGTAGATCAAGTAGAAAATAGAATTGTTAATCTAACCAGAAAATGAGCTGATATAGTCAGCAACAAGGAAAAGGAAATCTGAAACAAACTAAAGCTAAGATTACTTCAAGCTGATTGGACCTGCCCCTTTGCAGGAGATTAAACAGTCTCGGATATTTTCATGGCGCTGGGTGCAGTGTTAGATGGAATATACTCAAAATTTCAAAATCATTGTGATCCACGAACGTTAGATTGGCTCAACAAATTTGTAAACAATGTCTTAAAAACTTAACTTAGTCCACTATTCAAAGGTTGCCATATATTACTGTGTGATGAAGTCTATACTTTTTTTTTTTTTTTTTTTTTTTATGCAAACCCATCTGCAGCTGACAAATTTACAGACCAATAACACTCTTTGAATTTGTGCTATGAGCTATTGGAGAGATTCATTTACAGCAGGATCTCAGAAGAAACTCTTTGACTACATACTAACAAAGCAGGCAGGATTTCAAACAAGTTGAACTTGCTGTGACCAAGTAATAGCGCTGACCAACTATATTAAAAAAAAAAAAAAAAAAAAAAAAAAAAAAAAAAAAAAAAAGCTCCAAGATCAGTAGAATACTCTGGCAGTGTTTGCAGATTTGACAGTGGAGAAAGGGAATAATCCTGAAACTCCTGAGGACTATCCCATAAAAGACAATTGCCTCTGTTAAATGACATGTTATGCAGCCGAATGATTGAATTTCACCAAATGGAAACTGAAGCAAATCATACAATGGGCTGCCACAAGGATCAGTCCTTGCTCCACTGATTTTTAGCATCTACACTAAAAGATTTGCCATCCATCTGAAGAGATTCTAACAGATGATCTTCACAAATGGAATGAATACTTCAACATGCAGCACCTGAAGCTGAATATAAATAAGACAGAGGTAGATATTTCAAGCTCACTATAGACCTCAAATAAATTTCAGAGAGCAATTACTGAAGTTCAATCTGCAGCAAAAGTATTTGCGCGTAACAGTCACATCGACAATAAAATATTTTGTCATTTTTGCAGCCGTCGTATGGGTTTAAATAGCTTCACAAGTTTCATGCTGTGTCAAAGTGCTCCTTCTTTTTCCCAACGTTTCGACCAGGCCTTAGGTCTCCCTCAGGGGACTTTGCCACCTAGCTGAGATCTTTAGGTGGCTAAGTCCCCTGAGGAAGACCTAACCCCTGGTCGAAACATTGGGAAGAAGAAGAAAAACGAGCACTTTGATGCAGTGTGAAACTCGTGAAGCTGTTTATACTAAAACATACATCAAACAGTTGCAAAAGTAAAAACCCAAAATAACATTCTTCACGAACTTTCAGAAACAGACTGGGGAGCACATGCAGCGGTTCTCAGAACATCAGCTCCTGCCGAATGCTGCAGTCAAGTTTCAAAGAATATCGACACTCAGCTAAACGACACAATGAGAAAAATATGTGGAACTTTAAATCTACATCTACTCTACCTGTACTTTCTAACATCCCCCCATCAAATGTCACTTCAATATAAATGGAGCATGGCAAGATGAGTGAACCGGTTCCAATCCTGACAAACTAGTACTAATAGAAGATCCTACAAGACAATTGCCTGGATTCAACCTATCTAGGAAAACCTGGACAACCCTGTAACAACAGGCCATGATAGATGGAACTATTGGATACATAAGTAGGAGAATAATAGAGAATTGCTGCAACAAAATCTTCTCAGGTGTCCAGCTGGATGGTGGTGTAAAAATACAACGTTTCGACAGCTGTCTCTGCTGTTGAAACGTCGTGTTTTTACAGCACCATCCGGCTGGACACCCGAGAAGATTTTGTTGCATCGATACGCTGGGAAAGTCCCCACTCACACAATAGAGAATCGTTCTTGTGATTTTGGAAACTGCCCACAAACAATCCACCATGTCACCAAGGAATTCCCTCTTAGGAAATTCAATGAATGATCCAGCTGTTTCATGAAGCAACCATAGAGGCAACTAAATGGCAGCAATCTCTTGACATGAATCTATAGAAGCAGCTAAAGTTCATTTTATCTATTAATTCAATTTAATGACTGGTTTTGTATCTTTTTGCCATACAAAATAAAATTATTTATGTATTAAAGTTTGGGTTGGCAAATTATTGCTTCCCAGATGCTTGTAATCCATTTGTATGTGGGATTAAATGCTCCCTTTGTGCACAGGGAAGTAAATTGCGCAACTGAAAACCAACCATCTAATTGTTGAATTTTAAGGCCTGATGTGAGCAGAAAGTTCATTTTAATTCTGGAAAAATGGTGCCAATAATACTTAAGCCATAATGTGGGGGGTATATAGGGCTAACATGAGGAAAATTTCTGTTTACCGGTACTGTCTTTGTCCAACAGGTTTCCTTTTATTTACCACATTTACTTTCATCTCACAATTTGTTCGCTTAAATATAACGGCTCATTTGTAGTATTGCTGTGGTTCCTGAATTTCTTCCTTCTGAACCAACTTTTTCGTCATTTGCATCAAGATATGCTCAACTATATTCCCATTATGTTTATTTGGTTGTGATATATCAATCACTGTGGTCAATCTGAAGCAGAGGAATGATGTTTTAGTTATGTGGAGAAGGAAGTTGCCGATTCAGAATGTTTAATGTATTAGTTACTGAATGCTGTTTTAATCTGTTTTACTTGCTGTTAACTATTGTCAATTTTTCTCACAATTTAAATTATTTCTTAGTTATGGACTGCAGTAGAAGAGTACGAATGGCAAGATTGTACAGAAATTTATTTGGGGGACACGGTGTGGTCAGTTGCTGCCAGTGTAGATACAGATATTTGTGCAGTTGGCACTGCTGGACATAATAGAGTACCCCCTCTCCACATCATTGACATAAACAGGTAATGTGATCAACAGAATCTGTTCTTAGAGAAGTGTTAAGTTTCTTATACTTCTTTTATTGACACTGCCCATGCCAAATTCACTATTATTGGTGATTAATATAGGCTGGGTTTACCCTAAGCTTTTATGACGACTTTAATTCTGCTGGGGAGACTTTCAATGTCTGTGGAGGAATGGCAGCCTATTCTTTGTCAACAAAGAAGGTTAGGTTGGACATTGGGTTCAAGTATGAAGTCATTGTTCTAATTCATCTGAAAGGTGTTACATTGGGTTCAGGTTGGGACTTTTGGCAGGCCAGTTCATTTCATAAATGTTGTTTTGATACAATCAATCATCGTCTCCAAACTGGTCCTGTTCCATATGTAGTACACAATGGCTTAAAATTGGATAAAGGAAACAAAGAAACTGCCGCGAGGCACTGAAAATAAGATAGGATAGGGAAAATAAACAGTTACCCGTCACTTACCACAGATGAAGGCAGGAGGGCGAGACACGCAAAAACACAAAAACAAAAGAATTACACAAAAAGTCGAAATATTGTGTAATTCTTTTGTTTTTGTGTTTTTGCGTGTCTCGCCCTCCTGCCTTCATCTGTGGTAAGTGACGGGTAACTGTTTATTTTCCCTATCCTATCTTATTTACAATGGCTTAAAAGGCATTCATAATCTTTTGCATTTAGAGTTTTCTTAAGCGAAATGAGGGGACTGCACCCTAACTGTGAAAAACACCCACATACCATAACACCACCTCCTCCATACTTCTCTGTTGGCATTACTCTAGATGGCGGGTTAAGTTCTACGGGTATTTGCTAAACCCAAATCCTTCCTTTGGTTTGCCACAGAGTATAGCATGATTCGACACTTCAAAATACTTGTTTCCAGTCATTCACTGTCCATTGGCATCGCTATGTACACCATCTCGAGAGTCACTTATCATTGACTATAGAAACTTCCAACGTACAGTCATTGTGCTGGCTGAACTGCTGGTAGCACCTAGGAACTCAAGTGATTCTTTCTGCTAATTTCTTGCATTTTTTTACAAACATCCTCCGCAATGCTCAATGGTTCCTGTTCTTCATTAAATGAGGTCTGCCAGGCCGTAGTTTGATTGTGATAGTTCCTTCATGTTTCTGCTTCACAATCACATTACTAACAGTTGACTTGGGCAGTTTTAGAAACCTGATGTATTTGTTACTCAATTGGTATCTAATGACTAGTCCATATCAAATGAGCGCTCCTGACAGACCCATTCTGTTGTTACTACATCTCTACTGACAACACAGTACTCCCCACCACCTTTTATACTGGCAGGTCTTCCTGACATGACATCTACCATTCAATTCTGCATTTCATATGGATGTCTGTATACTTTTGTTCAAATAGTGTACAAGAGCATAACGAGTTTCTCAATTAACATTTGTCACATACTAGCAGTTAAGTGTATACCCTATTGAGAAGATTCTTAGAACATCATAAAATTAAAATATGAAATTGAGTACACACCTTTCTCCATTTATGGTCATCTGTGGTCTCAACTTTTGTCAAAAGCCTCACAAGAGATTGTGGAGAGAGTGGTCATTGTTTGTTTCCACCCAGTAAGTTGTAATAGGGATGGTGCCAAGTGGAACCTGAAGAAATAATAGTTTCGCCAGGCTGGGCTGCAGGTAGTTGATGCACTACAGAGTGGGAAATGACACTTATTCTGTGGTAAATAATTATGGAGATCTGAAATGCTTATTTTTTTTGTTTTTGATATTATTCTTTCACTTTTAATCTGTGTATCTGATGTAGAGCCTTGTTTTCAAGCTAATGTAATGTTCTTTCTAATCTATGTATCCTGTATGTGAAAACTTGTTTTCAAGTTTTAATGTCATAATAGAAATAAATTTCTGAACATTAAAAATTTCTCAAGCCCTGCTATGGAGAGGGTGTGTCTCTGCTACATTGGAGATACATGTTCTTCCGAACCAATGTTGGGAACTGACATACCAGCAGAATCTGGGCAGCAGACATTTCCCAGACGTAGATCTAAACCTTAGATAACCTGCTGTCACCTCTTTCGTCTCTCACATTATATTTGTCTTATTTTCTTCTCTCTTTTTGTCTGCTTTTCTTCATCCATATATACCCCTCTCTCTCTCTCTCTCTCTCTCTCTCTCTCTCACTTGGACTACAATCACAAAGGGGCCATCATACATAGCACTTACAATTTTTAGAGGTATGTGTCTGTGTGGTCATATATTTATATTTACTTTCTGTATATATTCATCACTGGCCACATAAAACTTTTTTGCATTTGGGATGACGTTGGTTGTAATCCCCTTCCGGGCATCCAGACTTGGGTTTTCCATGGTTTCCCCAAATCACTCCAGGCGAATGCCAGGATGCTTCCTTCACAAGCACATGGCCAAATTCCTTCCCGTTCCTTGTCCCGCCCTTTCTTACCTCTGACTTTGATGTCAACAAGGCATAAAGTCGTAAGCAAAAAAAAAAAAAACCTCCAACCTTTACTTCCGTGCCCTTTGCACCTTTCTGTGTCAATGTGGCCTCCTTTTTTTTCTGAAGAATGGATTTGCCTGAAGATTTATAATTGTGTTATTCTGCTTTCGACTAAAATTTAAATTTTTTTCTTAAAATGTATATTATTTATTCTTGGTAAAGAAAAGTGTAAGGTAACCTACAAATTTTGTAACTGTGTAACAAAATTTGTTCTCAGAACCGCGAGTTAAATTGGATACATTGAATAGCATTGCATATCATTTTTAAAGTCAGTTACCAAGTTAATTCGAGCTAGAAATCAGGTTTTATAGTTTTTGGAAAGTATCTGAACAGGCAGTATTTTCTGTTGCATCATCCTTAAGCATTTATCTGGAAGAGTTCACAGAATTCATAGTAAATCGAAGAAAACAGGTAGCGACTTCAAATTTGCTCAGTAATCATTTTGGAATACGTAGAATTGTTTAAAGCCACTTTCAGATCGATAGCTTTAATAGTTAGAAAATATTAATTAGTTAAAACTCGTCATCAAAAAATAGTTTCATTTCACCCTTTAAAAAATAATAAACAGGGAGTTTTTGGTACTAAATGAAAGAACAGTCAATTAAAAGTAAAATAAGTTATTTCAGTTACGTAGCTGCAAAATTGTAGGAATTATTAACAAGTTTTGGAATTTCACAAAATAATTTTTTATGGCCAAACTATTGAAATTTTTTATGATAATCAAAATTAACACTTTTTAATCAATCTAGCTACTGCCAAAATTTCAGTTCAATAGGTATATTTTAATTCATCAAGGTCACATGGATGACGAAATTCGAGCAAGCTTGGAATTTTACATTTGATCAGATTGTGAAACTAGTTCCGTGGGAAATGGGAAAACAGTGTATTCCCATGGGTGTTTCTCTATATAGCAGCCATAAGCTTGCCTCTTCCCCCAGTCTTGCAGATACAGTTAGGGAGTGACTGTTACTTTGTGGCATGATATAGACGCCGGCCAGCCTTTTTCAAGTCATCTGAGCGAAACCTCGCTCCGTGGCGTGTAATTTTGGCGCGATGTAGACACCGGCCAGTCTTTCTCAAGTAATTTGAGCAAGCACAAATCTACTCCAAGGCAGAATTTTATGCCATGTGGAACGGCGGCATAACTTAATTAAAGGTTGTTGGTAGAAACATTGAATTTTCGGGGCGTGTGACAGAAATTTATCATCTTCTATGTTTTCGCGAGTTTTATTTTGAACAATGGAGTTTGGTCTGGCCGATCATGTTAATTGGTCCTGCATTCATTTCTTTGGAGACATTGCCTGATGCGAATTTAGTTTTGTGAATTTGTTTAAAATTGAAGAAAATAGTAAACATCTATCAGCATTTATCAATGACTTTTATTGACTGTTACCTTTCCTAATTTGATTTAACCTCAAATTAGGTGGCGGCCAAGTTAATGTTTCAAAGCACAAACTAAAATTATCCAAGGCAGAATCACAGTTACAGTTAAGGCAGAATGTTTGGTACAACCCCAACCAACGTTTACACCTCACAAAAGTTTGAAAATAATTATTTCAAAGAAACAATTAAGATTTCTATAATTTAACCCTTATAAATAATTGGTGGTCCATAAGATAATGGACGGAATGAGGTGGGTGAACCATTACGCTCTGATGTTGCATTCAGGAGAATGCCGGTTTGAATCCCAGTCCAGCCATCCAAGATTTCAGTTTTCCACACTTTTCAGAAATTACTCCGGGCATCTATTGGGATGAGTCCTTCAAAAAGGGTATGGCTGAATTCCTTGCCCCTCATCCTTTCTTGCCTTGAATGACCTCCATGTTGACAAGGTGCAAAACCACAAGCAGGAAAGAAAGATAATGGTGAGCATGATAGGAAGTTAAGAACCTTGCATGTTATGCCTTGTGTATCATAAACATGTTTTAATGACCCTCCATGACCATAAAGGAAAGTTAACTATTTGAAGAGATTCTTTTATTGAAATACTGGCAATAAATATTTTAAGTGTATTTAGGTAGACTGAATTTATAGAATTTTAATTAGATGCAATAAAATTCAACCATGATTTCTTTTTGCTTTCTTTTTTTTTTTAAGGTAAAAAGGGGGGCGGGGAGACTATACAATGTAGTACTGACCCTTGTGTATAATGAATGCTGATTTCTTTATTATTAGGCAGAACAGTTTTCACTTAAAAATCTTGCCATTTATTAAATAGGTTAAGATGTTAGTATAAATAGAGCATAGAGCACTTTTAGTATTTTAAATTAGAAATAATTTCTTGAAAAAATCCTGCTCATAAAATGTATCATCTTTACTGTTTGTCCCAACTGAGTTAACAATCAAATATATTATTTCTCCTAAGTTTTTTTTTTTTTTTTTTTTTTTTTTTTTTTTTTTTTTTTTTTTTTGTCGGTACACCAGATCTTCCTTAATACTTCATCAAAATTAATGATTGAAGACATTAGTTTGAAGATTAGGCTGCTTGCTAGTGACAAAAAATAATAAAATTGTTTAAAATTGATGTTTTTAATATTAATGTATTAAAAACTTTGTGCATAAAGAATGTACAAGGTGCCATCTGTTGACAATCTGTTCACAACAGTTGTCAGTTGGAACTGTTTACATCCTGTTTAATTTTAAATGTGTTATTCATAACTCAAAAAAATATTGTCAGAGTACAATAATCTTATGTTAACTTTGCAGATGAAAATACTGCATTCATTGGGTTGTTTGATAACATTATATACTCCTCGTGGAGTAATCTTCATTCTATTTTATCTTTAATGATAAGCTTCAAGTTAGGTTCATTTTTTTCCTTTGATGTATTTCAGTTAATTTAAAAATGTGCTCAGTTAGTTTGAGTTCAGCTTTTTTATTTTGTGGATTACCAGAGCCTCGGGCCTCTTTACTCTGCAGGTAACATATACCTTATAGCATTTAAGTTTTTTTCTTTTTGATAATTCAGTGATTTGTAAAAAACAATGTGGTCCCTGAGTATGATTTTATATGCTTGATTTGGATCATAAATCCCAAGGGGGATGGGGTAGAGGAAACCTTTCTTGATGCATGTTTGTTACAGTTTCAATGGTAATTGGTTAATGAAAAACTATTTTCGCCATAGATCTGATTCTTGAAGTAGTCCAGGATTTACATCACATATGTTTCAGGAGGTGTCCTCATATATGTTTGTGTAGTGCTGGTTCAAAAATTTTGATTCTGCCAACAGATGACACCTTACCTCCATGAAATTTTTGTGACTTGAAGCAGCAGCAGCAGTGTAAAGATTTTTCCTCACAATATTATGTAGTGTCATGTTTGATTAATCCTTTCCTTTATTCTTGTGGGCTGTTGCTTTGGACTCTCGAGAATGGGCCACAAGTTGTGTTGTAGAAGATTTAAAAATTTCTTACTCTTTCAGTTATTCATAGAAGGCCTTAATCATTTTTTCTTGAGTTTATTACTTTGATGCCTTTGCTGTTTACTAGTGGCATCCATATTTTTGTACATAATGCTTACTTTATAATGTGCTCTTGATATGATAAGTATAAATAATTGTCATTTACTACTCTTACTACCAACGAAAAATGCAGAAATTTTTATTGCAACATTTTACAGGCCAGAGATTCCTAACACCCTGGAGGAGAAGTGCAAGGAAGGAGCTGGTATTTTGGATATGCACTGGGAATCTTCCCATACTCTCTTATCAGCAGGCTACGACACCCACATTCGTCTTTGGGATGTTCGGTAAAGCTTGCTCAGTTATAGGTGGTAAAACTAAAGAGACTGTTGTCAGTTTAGGATATGAACATCAGATAAAAGCACATAGAAAATTGAGTTAAAATTTCTATTTTATCAATTTTGTATAAAAAATGATGGTAGTACGAGGGTGGTCCGATAAGTACTTGGCCTACAAACGAAAAAATGAAAATTTTGGAAAAGTGGAGATTTATTTCTCAATATAGTCTCCTTCTAGCTCAATACACTGGACCCAGCGATGCTCCAACTTCTTTAACCCGTCTGAAAAATAAGTTTTCTGGAGATATGCAAAGTAGGCCTCCGTGGTGCTGATAACATCCTCATTCGACTCAAATTTCTGCCCGGGGAGGGTCTTCAAGTTTGGAAACAAAAAGAAGTCGCATGGGACCAAATCTGGAGAATATGGTGGATGGGGCAACAGTTTGTAGCCCAATTCGACCTCTTTGGCCGTGGTGACAGCGTAGGTGTGAGCTGGTGCATTGTCATGGTGAAAGAGCACTTTTTTCTTCGCCAAATCGGGTAATTTTTTCTGCAATTCGACGTTAAATCTGACCAATAATTCAGCAAAGTAAAGCCCTGTGATTGTTTTGCCCTTCTCCAGGTAGTCAGTGTAGATCACACCTTCTGAATCCCAGAAAACAGTGGCCATCATCTTTCCGGCCGATGGGACAGTCTTTGCCTTTCTTGGGGCACATCCGCCGGGTAAAATCCACTGTTTTGTCTGTTCCTTAGTCTCTGGTGTGTACCAGTGGATCCATGTTTCGTCAATGGTCATGTAACGACATAGAAACTCCTTCTGATTGTGCTCAAACAGTGTCAAACACTGCTGTGAAGTGGTCTCACTGTTGCACTTGTTGTCCGGAGTGAGTAAACGTGGCACCCATCATGCCGACAGCTTTCTCATGCCCAAAATTTCATGCAAGGTATGACCCACGTGGTCTTTTGAGATGCCTATTGTCCCAGCAATCTCGTGCATCTTCAATCGGCGGTCTGCCAATACGTGATCGTGGATTTTTCACACGTTATCCTCCATGGTAACCGTTTTCGGGGCTCCTGGGCGTGACTCATCAAAAACCGACGTACGACCACGTGACAGTCGCCATCGAAGGAGAAGAGTCACCTTACATGGCAGCCAAGCGCTCTTTGATTTGGCTTCACAATTTTTCTTCTAAAAACAAGAATCAAATCACCGACCGATATTGCTCTTTTTCCATTTTTCACACCCACTTTCACACGTGAGCAAAACAAAACTATGAGTCAAATTTGGCTGAAATTTTAACAATAGCTTTCTAAGATAATGTACTACACGATAATAAATTTCTCTGGCGACAGTGGCGCCATCGGGAAGAGAGGCTAAGTACTTATTGGACCTACCTCATATTAAAATAATAGCATGCAGTAACTTTAAGGATAGGGGAAGAAGCTGTCACTAATCCAGAGCAGATGGTGGCATACATATTATGTGATTATAAAAAAGAATTCTGCTTAGGGAAGTCTCTTTGACAATAATGTGGACAGTACATTTACATAACTGTACACCACAGGCTGTATCATTTCATAACTATCATTGTGTGCAGTGGTAATAAGTATGGGTTCTTTAAGTATCCTTAACATGTATTCAGTAAAGTTCTTCTATTTCATTTCCATCTGAGAAATCATTTATTCCTTTACTTGAAATATTTATTCATTTTTAAAAAAAATGCTGGCCTTCAACATTTTCTGTGAGTAATGAGTTCTCTTACAGTTGTGACTCTTCTTCCAGTGCCGAATCTTAATGTGTGTACTGATCTTGATTAATTCTAATATTATTTTATTTTTATAGGTCTTTTGCCATTCTAGGCTTATATATATATTTCTGTTTTATTCTTTCTGCATACTACCACCGAGTGTGGTGATGTAACGGTTAGCGTTCTGGCCTCGCATTTGGGAGGACGGCGGTTCGAATCCCCGTCCGGGCATCCAGATTTGGGTTTTCCATGGTTTCCCAAATTACTCCAGGCAAATGCCGGGATGCTTCCTTCAAAAGGCCATGGCCGAATTCCTTCCCATTCCTTGCCCCCCCATCCTTTCCCGTCTCTAAAGACCTCGCTGTTAAGAGACATTAAGCAGTTAAAAAAAATTCTGCATACTTTCCTCTGTAGGCTTACCAACACTCCCATTTCTGCAGTTTGACTATTTTGCTATCTTGTAGATTCTTATGGTATAGAAGCATATGTTAATATCGGTATTAGAGCAGATTTAAATAGGCTAGCTTAGTTTCTCATCTCTAGTATTTGTTCCATAATTTTGTGCTTAGCAGATTAGTGATTGTTTCTATGTTGTCCTTCTACTGTATTTATCAGTTACCAACTTCTCCAGAATTTTACTACTAAACATTTTATGCATTATTTTGTTATTGATCACTGTCTTGCGCTGAATTTTTATTAATTGTGACTGTATTCATTTTCTGTCTTTGTCGTATTTAGCACTAAAAATTATTAATTTCTAGCCAAGCCATGTTTCCATGATTAGTAGTGTATTACATATGTAATATAATACTTTAATATTTTGTTTGTCCATTATATATCCATTTAAGAGACTTAATTACCCTTATAATGTTGTGCATTATTTGACTTAACTGCTGTCCGTCTGTAGTAGTGATATTAACCTTTATTTATGTACAATTTTACCTTTAAGAAGCTGGTGATGATGGATTCATCTATAGATTAACAAACATCGATTACATATATCAACTTTTGTTATGTTGCTTTTCTGTAGAGTACAGAACTGTCATCTCTAAATGTCCGTACTATTTCTTAATATGTTATATCATTATACTGAAAGATGTGATCACAACTCGACCCGTCACATGAATGAAACAAAGGCGGAAACACGGGGTGGGGGTGGAAGTGCGGGGGGTGGGGGGGGGATAAGTTTAGAAGTGGAACAAGATAATCTCTGCGGCGCATGTTTAGAAATTATTATTGAAAACATTATTAAAAAAATATACATAGAATATAATTTTCATTTGGATCAGTTATAGGGGTAAATAAATGAAGGCAGAAATATATACAGTGAAAAAAATAAATAAATAAATTAAATAATTTTGAGAAAACGAAAAAAAATATAATATATATTCAAAATTAATGACAGGTTTAACTTAGGTTTAGGTCAGGTGTATATTTGGTGTCAAGGATATGTTGGTAGTCTAGTTCCCATCTGCGGAGTTCTGGTGGGATGGTGGTGTTCGGAAAAACTCTAACAGCTCTAACTGTGAAACAGGTGTTGAGGTTGTTCGAATCATGTCAGTTGGCATGAACTGCCACTGGATGGTCAGGGTTGGTAGTATAAACTTTTTGCCTGTGCCCATTCATCCTGTAGGATGGTTGTTGAGTGGTGAGGCCGATGTAGGAAGCATTGCAATGGAGACAGGTGAGTTGGTAAATATGGTGAGTGGTAGAACACGCAGCATGTACAATTATGGGAAAGGATTCTCCTGTGACCGGATTAGAGTTAGTAGTGGTGGCAGGGTGCATGCTACATGTTTTACAGTGGGGTTTATTACAAGGGAAAGAATCCTGTGGAGGTCTAGGAGAGTCACAGTAAATACTTGTGGACCAGGATGTTATTCAGATTGGGTGGTCTGCTGAAGCAAGTGCGGGGAGCAGTGGGAAGGATTTGGGAAGAAGGAGATGCATGTCAGGGAAGGACCGTAGGAAGTCATGCCCACAGCAGAGAATCTGGTGGATGGATTCCAAGCCAGAAAAGAACTGGGTGACGAGTGTTGGTCCACGGACAGTTTTAGGAGGCACAGAACGAGGGTTGTGGGTGATGGCTCAGGAGATTCGTTTTTTCCACGAGGTTGTGGGGGTATTGGCGGGAAATGAGGGCTTGGGATAGTTTTTTGGGAGTAACTGGAAATCAATTCTTGGTTGGAACAGATGCGTCTGCCACAGATTGCAAGGCTGTATCCACACCAAACTTTTCCTCTCATACAGCTTTGCAGAAATGCAAAAGCTTTAAGCCAATGGCAAATCAAACAAGAGTATTGGAATTAAACAGAATGCTTATCAAAATTATAGGCAAGGTGTTGGTGATGCCAGAAAAAAGTTAAAACTCTTCTCCATGGGTCTGTCACCCCTCTCCCAATGGTCACTCCATTATTGAAAGCATTTCTGGAACTGCTCTTTGGGGATGGATTCCTGCTGGGCTGTTGTGCTCTGGTTCAAAACACATTCCTTTCAGTGGCATTCTCAGCCTGAGAAATAGCTATAAATTACATGGAGCCATGTCTCTAGAGTAGGGAGCTTGAAAAACCTCAGGAATGCTGTTTATGGTCAAAGTTTGAAGCAGAAGTGAGCTGGTGCATTGTAATCATATTACCTCTAAGTTCCTGCTGCCCACAAATCTGGTTTCTTGCAACTTGTGGCATCAAAAGACAGCTGGTAACCTGCTGTTTCTCAAAATGTTTGGAAGTGCCCTTTTCTTTTGCGATTTGTAGAAGCTTTGCCAAAACCACAAAAAATATGCCCTCCTCCACCTATATTTCTGAAATTACTGATCCAAAACTTCTTTAAAATTTTATTGTGTGGAAAGCTAAAATTTATATGGAAATTACAGCAATACTTATGGAATTTTCTGGGACTTATTGATCATTAAAAGGAGGCCTAATGTTGAGTTATGTACAACATAAAATTGGAGGGCCATTGGGAAACTGCAGTCTAGTACCTGGGTGACTGTTCTTTGCTCAGCATCTTTCAAATTCTGTTCAATATGCAAGATTTTGAGTAAAGTTTGATTAAAGTAAAACATGTTTCTTGAAGGCTTCCTAGACATTTTGAGGTGCACAATTCCTTGCTCTAACCAAAGAGAACCTTAACTAACATCAGTAGGCTCAGTGCTACCCGAAACTTCTACAAAATGAGATTAGAGCTGTTTCTGAGAAACGAAATATAAGAACTGCTCTTTTTTTCTTTTGTAAAATCATGTTCCAAACTTGAAAATCAAAGCGTTATCTACATATGCAATTTCATCCAAATTTCTGGAGCCATTTCCGAGATCGTCTTGTTTACCACCTCATAAATTGCTTTTAAAGAAAAATGTTATTATGTTAAATGTTAATCAGGGATTAATTAATGGTGCAAGATTTGTGGTAATTCACTTAGATGAGTACATCATCACTGCTAAATTCATTCACTCTGATAAAACTACGCTTATACCTCGCGTTAACCTCACATCTGATCAATCATGCCTTTCCAAAACATAAGAAAACAATTCCCAAGAGAAGTAACCATCGTTATGAAAATTAATAAATCATGATCAGACGTTTCAAAAGGGAAGATTATATTTATTATAACCTGTTTTTTCGTGTGGAGACCCGTATGTGGAATTTTCATGAGTTGTAGATTCATTAATATTTATTTTTGTGTCAAAGATGCATAACATTAAAAAGTCAACAATGATCACATTATAACTGCTAATATTGTTTTCAAAGATGTTTTTTAAAGTAAAGGAGATTAAAACATATTAGCTTTGTCAGATGTACTTTTTTCAAACATTTGTTTAAATGTTTTATGAAATAACATGTAGTATTTAATGATGATGATTATTACAGTTAAAGTGATATTTATTACTAATCTTCAAAATAAAATACCTTTCATTTATAAATACTTGCGTATACTTATTTCTGCATAATTATATTACCATTGGGTGACAGACCACGATACTATTTGCACGGTTCAGATAGTGTACAAAAATTATTCATTTAAAGATATAAGATTTCCTTGCTGAAACCAAAGAGAACTAACATGAGCCCAGCTTACTTGTACCTGAAACATCTATGAGATTGTGTTAGAGCTGTTTCCAAGATACCAAATACAGGAATTGCTGATTTTTTTTTTGTAAAATCACGCTTTTGCAAGGAAGACACTTATTTAGTTAAACTTAAAAAACAAAACATTATATAAATATTAAATTTCATCCAAATCATTAGAGCCATTTCTGTGATCATATATATATATATATATATGTGTGTATGTATATATATATATATATATATATATAGATTGTTAGGAAACAAAGGCGCTAAAAGCGGATATATTGAACATTAGGATAGGATAAAAAACCATCGCTTACCAAAGAAGGGGATTCCAGGGGCATTGGTACACGAAAAAAACACGAACACACAAAGAATAAAATTTTCGAGCATGGCTCTTCCTCAGTAGAAGTGAGATGGCTGCACGCAAGCGCTGCCGGCAGCCAACTAGCGCTTGCGTGCAGCCATCTCACTTCTACTGAGGAAGAGCCATGCTCGAAAATTTTATTCTTTGTGTGTTCGTGTTTTTTTCGTGTGCCAACGCTGCTGGAATCCCCTTCTTTGGTAAGTGGTGGTTTTTAATCCTATCCAATGTTCAATATATATATATATATATATATATACGGAATCAAATTAGGATAGGGAAATGAGCCACCACTTGCCTTTAGATTATGGATGTGGGGCGCGAACACACAGAAAAGACACAGACACAAACACAAATAATAAAGAAATTTTCGGGAAAAAACCCTTCATCATCAAGAGAACATTATGAGAGGTGGGTGCAGCCAGAGATTGCCTCACAGAAAGACCGCCGGTCGAGAAAATGGTGGGGGTAAATTCAAACATCGGAAAAGTAGAGGGGCAGTGAATCGGAGCTAATACCCGAGCAAAAATAAATATCCAAACTAATTTCTGGTTGGTGGGAAGATCAAAATATAATTAGAACTAAATATATATTAAAAAATATATTTAAGAAATTACATAAAATATTATACAAATAAAATAATAATAATAATAATATTTATGAAGTAAACATCACCTCTGGTTAGTGGTGGTTCAATATAGGTAATGGAAAGGAATAAAAAAAGGTTAAACATATGTACTACTAATAATAATGACTGGGTATTATCTGAAGTTGAGACCAGGTGGTTGCCTTGTGCCAAGTTTGTACTGGTAGGCAAGTTCCCACCTTCTGAGTTCAGAGAAACTACTGCTATAGCACGGACTGTGTAACAAGAGTTGAAATTATTCAAGTCGTGGGTTATGGCATGGGCAGCAACTGGGTGCTTTGGGTTCTTTGTGAACACCGTCAGACGGTGGCCATTCATTCTTATGGAGAGTGCATTTGTGGTCAAACCTCTATATGAAGCCAGGCAGTGGTTGCATGTTAACTGGTATATTACATGTGAGGTTTCACAGGTGGCATATCCTATGATAGGGAAGCTTTCCCCTGTGACTGGGTTGATGTAAGTGGTGGAAGCATGGTGTATGTCACACATCTTGCAGCGTGGTCTATTACATGGGAAAGAGCCTTGGGGCTGACTGTTAGGAAGACTGTGTTTGTCTAGTCCACAAACACAGTCTTCCTCTTCGTAACAGTCAGCCCCAAGGCTCTTTCCCATGTAATAGACCACGCTGCAAGATGTGTGACATAGACCATGCTTCCACCACTTACATCAACCCAGTCACAGGGGAAAGCTTCCCTATCATAGAACATGCCAACTGTGAAACCTCACATGTAATATACCAGTTAACAGGCAACCACTGCCTGGCTTCATATATAGGTTTGACCACAAATGCACTCTCCATAAGAATGAATGGCCACCGTCTGATGGTGTTCACACAGAACCCAAAGCACCCAGTTGCTGCCCATGCCATAACCCACGACTTGAATAATTTCAACTCTTGTTACACAGTCCGTGCTATCAGAGTTCTCCCTAATAGCAGCAGTTTCTCTGAACTCAGAAGGTGGGAACTTGCCTACCAGTACAAACTTGGCACAAGGCAACCACCTGGTCTCAACTTAAGATAATACCCAGTCATTATTATTAGTAGTACATATGTTTAACCTTTTTTATTCCTCTCCTTTCCATTACCTATATTGAACCACCATTAACCTGAGGTGATGCCCCGCAGGGGCCTGGTACGCAAGCGCCAGGTACGGGTTTGGCGAACCCGCGGTGCCCGAGCCGGAAACTTGTGAGCGCCGCAAGTTTCCCACACCGTAAATTCCTACCATGCTTCAACGACCACCGTAGGGCGTGGCGGTGGAACGTTGTGTGTTTAGGAGAACGGGGATCTTGGCTTCACCGCCCGGATCGCGAGGACGGAATAAACCTCTATAAAAACCCCTCAACCTCAAGGTCAGCCACGTGCCGACGAGGTGAATGGGTGATGAGGGCAATCACTCGCTAACGTGCAACCTCAGGGGCACCTGCACACCCCTGTTGTATTAGCATTTCGTTTTTAAATTGGTAATACTCGTGGGACCAAAATTAAGACTCACAAGAAAACCAAACCAACCTGCGGTGCGGGTGTGCCGCAGGCTAATATAAATACACCCAGTTCAAAGAAACGGGTGAGGGTTGATAGCCCCCCCGCATCTGACAGTGACAGTAACAGAAAAGTTTGTTCAGTACAGAACGCTTTTGTAATTATGGAAAAAGTTGAAGGAACGTTTGAAAAGGTGTCACCTTTCTACATCTCAAAGGGTCTGGAGGGTCTTTTTGGTACCCTTAACACTGTTAAAAAATTGAGGAACGGGACACTGCTGCTGGAAACAGTCACCAGTAAGCAAGCTACCCAACTGCTGAATTGTGAGAGGCTCGGGGAGTTCGCCGTAAAATGCGAACTCCACAAGTCCCTAAATTCCAGTAAAGGCGTAGTCACCTGCCGTGACGTAATGGATTTAGGGACTGACGAGCTTCTCAAGGAATGGAAATCAGAGAAAGTGATCGAGGTACGTCAGATCACACGAAGGGTGAATGGCAATCTTGAAAAGACTGCCACCTTCGTCCTGACGTTTGACACTCCAGAATTGCCCAAGAATATCAAGGCCGGTTATATAAACCTTAACGTCCGTCCGTATGTTCCGGACCCGATGCGCTGTTTCCAGTGTCAGCGGTTCGGACATACGACGGCGTCATGTAAGGGCAACCCCACCTGTGGAAACTGCGGGAAGGGCGCACACGAGCCGGGTGTCAGTTGTACACTTCCACAGGCTTGTGTCAACTGCTCCGGTTCGCATCCCGCCTGGAGCAGGGAGTGTCAAGTGTATCTTGATGAACGCAAGATACAGGAGCTGAAGACCAAAGAGCGGATTCCTTACGGGGAAGCTAAGAAGAAGGCGAAGTTACTTGCCGCCCCAGTGTTTGCAACTAGTTTTGCTAAGATGGCTTCAGCTCCCGTCAGGAAACAGAGTGTTGCTACCCAGATGTCCGTTGCAGACATGGGCACGAGCACCACGTGCTCGTGTCAGTGTAAATGCGGTGCAAAACCCGCTAAGGTCATAACTCCCAAGACCGCGGACGTCGGTAGCAACACGTCTGCGGCCTCGATCACACCAGCAGCAGTGAAACAGGACCCACCAGCAGTAGCTGTGAAATTACCAGCACCTCCAATACCACCACGTGCCGTGAAAGCAGTAGCACTACCAACTGCTATCAACATTACTGAAGGCGAGTTGAAGACACGGGGTCCGAGGTTTAGGCCGACGGACCCGAGTCAGTTCGTTAAATCTCCCTCTTCGTCCCCTCCCAGAACACCTGGTAAAAGGGAGAAAAAGGGAAAGAGTTTGAGGAAGAAGAAGGGCAAGGAGGTAGTCGAGGAGGACGCTGAGTCTGAGACGTCAGACTCTTCAGAACCAGAGGAAACTGCAATGCTGGTGGATGAGCCTGATCCCGTTCCTCAGCGGGCAATGACCAACGACACACCCGAACCGAGGCGGGCGAAACCAATTTTAGGCAGATCAGTCTAGTTTTAAGACTGATGGGTGACCTTTTACAGTCACCCAATCCATATGCATGGTTTTTATTTTGTGTATTGTTATTATTCATGTCTGTCTAGCCAATATACAGCCAGCAAGACATGTAGTGATTTTTTATCCTCTTTTGAACCTGTTTGGCCCCTTTACAGCCTTACAGGTGTTGTACGGTTTTAAGTCGTTGTGGTCGCTTTAAATGCCACGTCTGATTTTATGACTTATTTTATTTGCTGTCTGTATGGCCGACCCCTTTACAGTCGACCATGCAGACAGTATTTTAGTACTTTCTTAATCCACAGAGGTAGCTGGTAATAGGGCGCTAATGACCCCACTATCGATGCACCCTAAAGGAACTAGCCAGCGAGTTTCCTTTATCGTTTAACCTGGTTGGCCTTTTTACAGTGAACCAGTTATTTTTGCCTTTAATTTTTTATGACCATTTTGCAGCGATCGTTTTAGTACCCTTTTTAGCTGTCTGTATGTCCGACCTCTTTGTGGCCGGCCATGCAATTGGCATTTCTAGCCAGTATTTTAGTCTTTTTATTTTTTCCCGTCTGTGTGGCTGACCCCTTTACAGTCAGCCATGCGGGCGGTATTTCTGTTGCTGTTTTAATATTTTAGTTTGCTTTACCTTCTGCGTGGCCGACCAAGTCACAGTCGGCTACGAGAATGGTATTAAATCACGCTGTTAAACCAGGTTTTAGTTAGGGCGCTAATAACCTAGATGTTGACGCGCCCTAAAGCCCTAACAACAACAACAACAACAACAAAAAAAACAAACGAATGGAAAATACATCTCATATGAACTGTTCCATGATAAGCTTCTTCAATTAGATGGATCCCTACTTCATGGAGGATACAGGGCAACTATATCATTCAGAAAGGCCCGGAAAACACACACACCATCTGCCACATTCTTCCTCCACATGTACTCATTTAAGTGGTCTTGTAGAGGTATCTCCCTTCTTTTACCTTTACCGATATGAGTTTTTATTGCCGACCACTGAGCCTCAATGGCATTCGTGCAAGCACCGGTCTCGTAATCTTTAAACTGGATCTTGTGATTCACAGAGGCATGGACAAATCCAGCACTGTTCAAACCACCATATGCAGCCCATTTGTCTGAGTAGATTGTTGGCCCTTCCTTTATGTGCCGAATGCAAAGTGGTAACAAGGTCTCTTTATTTTTTCTTCCTATTACTTTCAGCAATATTTTACCCCTCTCCCTTCCTCTACTGCCCCCAAAACCCAGATATTACTAGCTGCCCTCCCCCGGTGATATTTTCTTTTACCAAAACAACTTTCATCTACCTGAACTACCCTATTTCTCCCACCTAATTTTTTCACTTTCGCGTTGGCTGCGGCGCACGCCTCCCTGCAAAAGGAATACCAGTCTACGACTGTGGACGTATTACACTGTGCTTCATGTGCCGCTGACTTCACTCGAAATCTGTGACTGAAAAAGTACGTAAGTTTAATAATTTGAATAATTGACATCTTGGAATTTTCAAACCACGATCCCTTGCGGATGGAGCGCCAGACGCTATCTTTACGACAGC
>JARYHS010005637.1:0-27141 GCA_031002005.1 Vandiemenella viatica
CTCCCGCCACACGGCGCCGTGAATCACCGCACTGTTTAACACCTCCGCTGCCCCAAAAGTGTTGTGAATAAACGTTTCTTTGCGGTTTGGCTGGTTTCGGGCTTCATACTCTTACTAATCTGTACCGCGTTTGAGTGTGAGTAAAATTATGGTACGTTACAGTTTACAACAAAGAATATTTCTCTACGATACATATGTGAAGAAGAAATCATTTAAAAAGTGTCGCAGTAAATTTCGTCGCGAATATCCTGGCGCTTTACTGCCAACTAAATCAACAATTCTGCGTCTGGTTAAAAAAGTAAGAGAAACTGGTTCATTTTTTAACAAAAAGAGACTGTCAGTCAACCGTATTCTCACAGAGGAGAAAATTGACGATATCGCTTTTCGACTAGAACAGTCACCCAAAAAATCATTAATTCAGTTAGGGCAGCAGGCAGGCGTATCTAAGACGTCAGCTTGGAAAGTAACAAAGCTAGTTCACTTAAAGCCGTACAAAACAATTGTGGTGCATAAAATTACAGAAATAGACCAGGGGCCTAGGATTAGATTTTGCAACTGGTACCTGCAGGGTGTCCACGATGGCACTGTTGATCCGCAACTGACGTCTCATTTAAATGCTTAGCACATACAAGTTTATGAAGCGTAATTATTATGAAATAGTCCGCGGCCGACGGTCGAACAATGCCGGAAGCTGACCGCTCGCTCGCCGGGACCAGTTTCTTCCTTGTAGCGCTAACAGTTGGTAGCGTTTCCCGGCGAACGCCCTGTATTTATGGTCATATGGTCATATTTTGAGGAAAAATCTGTCATTTTTTTTATTAGTACCGGGAAATCACTAGATATGGAGGAGAAGAAACTCAGATAATTATTCATAAACTGTACTCCTATTAAACAACGGAGGAAAAAACCGAACTAATTGTCACTGAGTTGGTCAGAATTCACCAGTCAAGAATTAAAGTTAAGCCTTAATGTTCCACCCGCCTTAATACAGTCTCGACAATGCAGCATGCCTGTGTCGATCCGCATCAATCAATGTCTCAATGAAATAGTTTTGAAAATAATCCTCAATCAGTGTTAAATCTGCAGTGTATCAGTGAGTACCGACCAACATACAGAAAACAAAATTTTCTGAAAGTGCGAAGTTACAAAATTATGTAAGGGAATTTTGAGATGAGTTTTTTACTACAGAAGAAACTTTTCTGTAAATTATGTGAAATTAAAGTAACTTCAATAAAATGATTTAAAATTTGATTTTACAATGGTGCCGTAAGTGTACGGAAGCAAATTATGGTGTCTACGTGAAACCAACACTACTAGATGCAATAAATGATGTGTGTTTTGAGCATATTTTGTTGTATAGTAAATTTAAAGGTTTGGGCATATTTTGTAATTTTTATGTCATATTTTGTAATTTTTACCAGTTTTTAAGATCATATTTGCCTGTATATTTCTCTATTTTTGGTCATAAAGATCCGAACACTATTTATGATATTAGTGTAGATTCATCTAAAAAATGAAGTAGCCTACTGAAAATATACAAAAAGCACCAAAAAGAATACCCAAAGAAAGATGAATGAAGGCAAAGAAGTAAAACTTGCTGCAGTTGATACATTTTTTTAAAAAAAGACAATCTATATTATCACATTAAATTTCAGGGAATGAAGTTCAAATGTATCTGTGGAAGAGTGTTTGTAAAGACACAAACATTTGTCAGTTGACTCTGTTAGCCAACTGGTGACAAGGCGCTGAAGAGGCAAGCACTTTTCCATGACGTGGATCAGCAAAGCATTTGAAACACCACCTCACGTTGTGTGGGGAGAGGGACTCGAAAATCCCCCATCCCCACAGACGCGTAATGCCCAGTTTTTCACACACACACACACTCCCCCAATTCAGCTCCCGCATCCTGTCCCTCCCCCTCCCAATTTACATCCTCTCGCACTCCGCCTATTTCACTTCTTATTTCATCTTTGAGTAAATCCTTATTTGGGCTGACGCTCGGTGGAGGGTGTCCTTCCTTCCTTATCTCACGTCTCCTCTCCTTGTCTCTCCCCCCCCCCCCATCTCGAGATGCGCTCAGAGACAATGCCTCGCCGGGGACCCCCCACGGCTTTCGTTTAATCTTCCGGTAAGGAGAAACCTGCGACGCGAATTCCGGATGGATCCTCCGACACTCATCAGGAGCTTCCCACTTCGCTCCGCCGGAAGATAACGGAAACGGAAATCTGCTCTGCCACGGACAAACCGATCTGTCGTTCGTTCCTTGCTGTCAGTTGCAGCCTCTTCGGCACTTTCCGCTACCGAATGACTTAACTCAAAAACTTACCGGAAAGAAATTGCTAGAAAACAACGAATGTGTTCTCGCAGCGTCCGTGTTGCAAAGACTGAACTCTTCTCGGAATGAGTAGATCTAGAGAACTCTGCAGAAATTTTTAAAACATTACAGTAAGTGTATTTAAATTTCATCGCTGTTGTGTTAGGTCCTAGAAAACAATTTTGGCATCGCTCTCCAACAAATCTACGTTGGTTATAATTGATGGAAGAAATATCTGTTTCTAAGTGCAGAATTTGGAATTTCTGTATACATTTTGTAAAATAACTTTCTGCATGCTGCCAATATCATCTTTATCTGTTCACCTCAGGAGGTCGAAGTATTTGTCTGCCTCCTAATTTTCACAACTAACTTTTAAATACTCCATTTTTGCACTCCGCTTCTTTAAAATTTTTAACAAAATAAAGGCTTTTACTTCTTTTCAGTATATCCCTACAATTTTAATTAATTGTTAATAAAGAACGCCAATGCAGCTGTTTTATGTTTGTTTATTGCAGTACGCGTTTTTACGTCTCATTTCGGTATCATCAGCGATGAATCTGCTTGAAGATATCACTAATTGTATATTATTAAATGATATTTGAGAGCTTTTTTTTTTGTTTGCTTCTGACATCGTCGACATCGAGGTCATTAGAGCAGTAGAGTCCCGGAAGGAGGGGGGGGGGGGTAGGAAGGAATACGGCTATGGACTTTTGAAAAAAAGTCGCGGTTTTCGTCTGGATTGATTGCGGGAAACCATGGAAAACCCAAATCTGGATGGCCAAAAGAGAATTCGAAAAAAAGGTAGCCGCCACCTGAATTTACCTGTTGTCTCCCTTTCAAATATGATTTTGCCGCACACCTGAATTGCCGCCCGGCGCTAGTATCTCGATTTGACTCCCTCCTTGCCCCCCTTGATCCGACATCTATTCGAACCCGCGTCCTCCCTAACAAGAGACCAGAGTATTACCACTGAACCACCACGCTCCGTGTGTTTGACTGAATTCTAAAATTGTAACATTTGTTGCTTGTTTATTTCTTACTGTTGTCTGGGTTGGTAGCTACAAAAAACCGCTTTTCTACTAATGAGTTGCGAAAAGGCGTACTGTATTACATCTAGCTGGCAACGTACTGACAGATGGTCCTAGCAGAAACACGCTTTTGCGGAAAAGGCGGAAATGTGCACCTATTAAACATAAAACAACAAATACTAAACAATAAACAAACAGTAAATGTTGCAATTTTAGATTACGTCAATCATGACTTAACAGTTTGTAAAAACAACTCGATGATAGTTGAAATGCATATGACTTTAAACAAATGACAAAACAGTTTCAATAGCTTTCTTTACTAACGATTAATTAACTAAACACCTAAGGGTAAAATAGTCTACAAAAATATTCCCTTATATGTTGTTTTAGAGGGCGAAAGGAATTTTCCACCTTTCTGTAGGACATTGTTAACATTAACAATATGTTTAGTTAAAAAATTGCGTGTATAACATGTTTTTGGCAGTTAAATTTTGTTTCAATTAATGTTATCTCTTTGTAAGAAAGAGGTGGGAGTTTTACGTCTTGTTTATAGCCATGGTTATTATATATAATAGATGGTAGAGGACAGAAGAAATCATCTGGGAAACAAGTAAATGTTGCACATCTCACCATTGAGTTACTAAAACACGTATTAAACAGGAGAAAAAAATACGCCTCTATCTGATTAAGGAGGATCTCCTAAAAGCGATAGTCAGGATGGCCAACATGCGCACTATAGCAGGTGCTGATATCTGTTCCTAATTTCGTATGCTTAGTATGGCAACACCTTTAACATCTTTAATCAGTGTGTTGTGTGCATTCAGTTTGGTAACCTCTGATAAACTTTGCATGGGATTATTTATTTAAAGGAAACACTCATCTATATCTTCCCACCATTAGCCTTTCTAAAACTGATAAATATAAAGTAATAATTATTAATTTAAAAAAAATCAAATCATAAGAGAATACAAAGAATTAAGGCGAATGTTAGATTACTGCTTCTACTGATTCTTATTAGACATCAGTACTCATAGAATCACCATCATACAACCAACCAGTTACATATTTCTGTTACAAAAATGTCAATTTTACCTATTGAACAAACATTCTTACCGCATTAATAACATTCTTTCCCGAGTCACTGCATCATCCAAATCCCAGTGTTTCCTCTCCATTTTTAATTTATTTTATTTTTAAACATTGCTTTACGATATGTATACGTCGCAGTCACTAGAGGCGGAAAAGGACTGGGAGCAAAGAACCGGAAAGAATTCGGCCATGACCGTTTTAAAAGAACATTTGCCTGGAGTGATTTGGGGAAACCATGGAAAAACCAAATCTAGATTGCCGGACGGTGCTTCGAACCTGCCAGGACAATTTCGGCTCCAAACTAGGGTCGTCTTCGGGGATATGTCTGCTTAGCCTTATCATGAAATTCAGCAATTATAACGACGGGACTGTGTAGGCATTTTGAACCAAATAACGAAGTCAGACAAACAACGAATTTAAAAAAAAAAAAATTAATAGCATGGTGTCTGTTAAATGCACGAAATGTTAGAATAGTGTACATTACTGCTTTCTAAAAGGAATTGGCTTGGAAAATTACAAAGGGCAAGTGGTAAGTAATGCAAGTGTGCATTACTCATAATCCATATCTCATATCTCAGTACCATTTTTTATTTAAGCGCTATGTCAACCCTCATTATTTATAGCACGTCAACCGGACGAAACAGGTAACTTTAGCATTAGTAAAATAGATTTATAGGTTATTCTTTACTGAGGAAAGTATTCAACATACTAAATCAATTTTGCGCGAGAACCGTTTTGGTAACGTAGTCATCAAACGCTGATCGGAGCGAGAGACCAGAGTCGACCACGGATATCGACTGCCGCCTCTGGCGGCCTGGTGAGTCGAGATTGCGTCTGCGAGGCGCACTATATTGCGCCGCGTATGAATAACCACTCCTAATAACAAAATACGGGCACACGAAAGAGATTAAATAACTTCCGTCCCCACTCGCCCGCCTTGCCGATGAAAAAGTTATAATAGACACAATATTTTCATATTAATGGATATGGGGTTTTAATTTAAAATTAAAATTGCCCACGCCAGGAAAGTATTTTCAGTGAACGGAGAGCCAACTTATACAAAAGATGTTTGTGCCGTACCTTCTTTGCTTTCTCCTCTCATGGCAAACACAATTTCGGATGGTGATAAACGGGCCTACGACTAAGGGGAGGGGAAGGTAAGGTAAGGTGGAGGGGAGGAAGGAAAGATCTCTTTTGTGCGGTAAGCTTGCCGTAATCGCTGGGAGCGTCCTTATTTCTCGGGGATAGTCCTTAGAGATCTTGAAGTTACAGCGCCTTTAATATTGATTCGTGGTGCTGTTAAGTTGTAAGCAAGGATATTGTGCGCATACTTGGAAATTCTTTTTTCTTCCTACGCTCCAACGGGCTTATCAATTTATAACGGGCATCTCATAACCTCACGGAAATATAAGAAGTTGTTACGTTGATAATGGAAACATTATGGAAGGAAAAATCACACTCTAAGAAATTCTGTGCAAGCTTAATTTCTTGAAAAACATACACAAATGGTAAATTAATAACCGTCAGCTTTCAAATGTTACATTATAAAATTCTATCAATAAACTGGATCCAAATGCGCTTCCGATAACTGAAACCTTATCGCTATTAAACCAGTGTACCAGATAGCTGATTCTTGAGTTAAAAGCTCAGAATGTACACTCGACAATTCCGAAATAAACGTGCATATAGTGTCTTTAACGCCAATCCATTCCAATCGTTAATCGAAGGAACTAAACAATAATATTTCTGCACATCTATGTGCAATTCATATTTCTCTTAGGTTCTACTCTCTGTTGTTAAATCTTACGTAACAGGGGCGGATCCAGGACTTTTGTTTTGGAGGGGCTTGAGCCGACTATGGTTTGGGCGGGGGGGCTTGCCTTTAGTGGATTTTGGCTTTGGAGGGGGGGGGGGGGAGCTTGAGTCGGGCAAAAGGAAAGGTAGTATTTAATGTCTCATCGTGCCTCAAATCCGTAGAGCTAAAAAAAAAAGGTCTAGAAATGTCGGAGATGGACCTAGATACTTTTTTTTTGGGGGGGGGGGGGCAAGTATTCACATACGACATCAAGAGAATTCGTGAACGTCGATGTCATTAGAGAAGGGAAAACATGAGAGGGAGGAGGGAACAAGGTATAGGAAAGAATTCGGTCATGGCCTTTTGAAGGAAACATCCAGGCATTTGCATGGAATAATTTCTGGAAATCACTAAAAAACAAAATCTGGATTTCTCGGAGAGGATTCGATCCTGCAACCTCACGAATGCGTGGCCAGAGCGTTATCGCTCGACAACATCGCTCGGTATTTCAGATGTATCTGCGATTTTATTATATGTAACAAAACACGCCTCTTATCGGTTGTCAAAGTTAAATGTGTATGTGAACACTAGTGTAACTAATTTAAACCAAGATAATTGTTACTGCCTTTATTTATTGCTATTGTTGATTTTACTGCTGCAAACGCTGTTTACTATGTAACAAAATATGTATTTGCAGTTTATGTGGAGACTCTAGTGACCTCGCATCAGCAATAACACGTTCTTTTTTTCTTTTTGGAAAAAAAACTATTGTTCTGCTAAAGTAAAATTACTGAGTAGTGGGCGGATAGTAAATATATTTAAACAATATCCCGTAATCATTTGGCTGAGTAATAGCAAGGTATGCAATCAACATCTCAATCACTACACATTTCGTAACAATTAATTGACATTTAACGTAGAGGACGCAGATTGTACGATTCACAGATGGATGGAACACTGCTTATGTTATCCCATTATGGTTGGCGAAAACAGACATCCCACTTAAAGAAAAACATCAACGCCGCTGTTGTAATAGGAAAAGGGACAACATTTTTGAAGGGCTTGAATGACTTTTATTCTAGATTCAAAAAGATTTATAGGTGCCACTTTTGAACTAAAAGTTATGATTTTTTGCAACGGTTTGCATTTGACTCCTAAAATTCTTTTTGACGGCAATAAAAAGACAAAGATATTTTATTCTTCAATGTTGCAGTTCCATTCATGGAGGAAGGAAATATATGGAGACGGCGCAAGAGACCCTCACCACTCATTGAAGTGAAGCAGGGCGGAGGAGGAGTGGGGGGGCATGGCCGGAGTGGAGGGGGTATGGCCGCTTCCATACAGACACGGGGAATATGTACAAAAACCTCAAGGGGACTCTAGGATAAACGTGACGCCGCAATATGGTGATGGATTATTATGTAACTCGATATGACAAATAAAAAATGAAGAATAAAATTTTTTGATATCCAGCTTAGTTTTCGAGATATTCTGTCCCAAATGTGAAATGGTTTTGGTTGAAATTCAGAAGAAAAAATTGGTCAAAGTCAAATTTGATGATGGATTCTTATTTAAAACGACGAGACAAATGAAAAATAAAGAATAAAAAATTTCGATATCTCACCTAGTTCTAGAGATATACTGTATCAAAAGTGAGGTGTCTTGAGTTGAAATGGAGAAGAAAAATTTCGCAAAAGTCAAATTTAATGATCGATTCTTATGTAACACGACGAGACAAATCGAAAATAAAGAATAAAATTTTTCGATATCTTGCTTAGTTTTCGGGATATACTGGGAACATCGCAATTGTTTGGAAGCGCAATATCGCCGCTGCCGCCACTGCGCATGCGCGAGCCTGCTTCACCAATTTAACGTCACTTCTCCTCCATATATTTCCTTCCTCCATGGTTCCATTCAATATTGCGCTGATTGGTTGAACATCATTTATTCTTTTTTGTATATTGATTCTCAAGATCTGGCTGGCATCTTATAGTCACAGCCGATATATAATATCATAAGATTAGTACCTCATGTCGTAACAGACTCCTTAGTGTTCTCATATTTCTTTGTCTTCGAAGTGAAAAGATATATTCTCGTCGAACAATCGAGTAGTCACTGATATTTTCTGGTGTTCCGTTGTATTAAAAAAGTAACTTAGTCCACTAACCGAAGGTTGATCGAATCCTCCCGAAGAAGGAGTACTAAGCCATTCAATGACGGCCAATTACTTTTCTTACTTTTCTTTGCCATCTACAGTTTAACGTGGAAACCTAATCCCGGATACGGTTCATTATGCATCCGTAAATTAATAACGATTTTTATGGTTGTAAGGATCAGTACATGGTGTTTCAATGTCAAAATGTGTCAAGCTGTGTCTTTGATGAAAAAGGTTGTGCGAAAGAACAATTAGCGTCCCTCGTTCTAAATCATGATCCGAAGATGTGAATATACGTTAGAAGCCTATTGAGGTGTTACATATTGCAAGGAAATGGTAAGCAGCTAGATGGAACTATCTGTGACGTACAAGCTTTGTATAAATGATTTTCTACGTTCTTTCAATATGGTGGGATGTTTTTTAAAACCTACAAACTTTGCAGGTTCACAATCTTTGTGCCCTGGATAAATCCGATACAGCATTCAGATTCTCTTTCCAGCTCTGCTGACTTGCTGGCCAGTAGTTATATAGGAGTCATTTTCAAGATATGAGGATTAAAAAAATCCAGTCCACCAGCACTACATGTTGTATAGAATTTTGTTCATTAAAAGTTACAGATATTTTATTGAATGTGATTTCCTGCTATGATACACGAAAAACAAAGATAAAATTTACACCTTTTGTTCATAAAAATAGTTAATCAAATAAAACAGCCTACAAAACAGGGATATTTTTTTAATTATTATTTTTACAGGGTTAACTTTGCAACTCTTAGCTGTGGAGGTGATATAATTCATTTGCCCTCATTGAACGATGAATGAAGCAGTATGATGAAATTGAGAAACTATAGTTTCAGTGATAGCTGAATACAACTGCGTTGTTTCTGCAGCATTTGTTGAGAAATGCTAGAAAGGAATATTTACCTTGCTTTTGTATAATTGTCGAAGAGATTACAAGGGACGGTACAATGGAATTTAGTTGTGTTCGACTTTGCACAATTTCGTTGCAGCTGTTAGTTACAGACATATGTGTGTTCCGATATAATGATAATACAATATAATAAATACAAAATTTGCTGGAACAGCAGTTTTCCTTCTGGCTGTGTAAGATTACCGTGTACTCTCTTAAATGAAGGCTGTGAACAACTTTGATAACAAGTTTTGATAGTATTCAAAACCATCGAATTTGGCTTGATAATTTTACCAGATTTTTAAGTGAGTGCTGAGTAATTGTAATGTGCATAGCATTTAACATAGCGTACTTAAAAGTGACAATGGTCCGAAATGTTGACACCGTATACACTGTACAAGAGAGCCAAAGGTTTTTTTATTTTTAGTCTGACCAATTCAATGGTTGGTTGTTGTAAACTGGAAAGTTCAGCTCTAATTTTTTCAATGCTTGTATGCAGTACAATTCGCATGATAACAAATAGAAAACTTTTTCATCGGATTTTCGATGTTCGTCGAGATTTTTTTGCTAAAGTGAATTGTGGAGAAGATACTTCTTTTCGTGAATTAACCTTTCGATTCCGTGCTGTAATCTCGAGTCATAATGTTATTTAAATCTGTTAATAGGGTATGTAGACAGACACTTTATTCTCCCGAACATTGCTTTTACAGTATCCTTTGGCAAATACAGGCCAGACAATGGAGAACAGTATTGTCCCATAGTTAACAATAGTGACCAGAGGAAATCCTTTGCTGGAAAAACACCAGGGTACTAAGTTTTTTTGTAATCGATGGGTCATCTTAGAGTCCTTGATGATTATATAGGCCCATTGTTCCAGAGACCAACATCCGTGATCATACCTTTGAAGCAAGTAAGAAAAAATATTTCACCTCAAAAATTCCGATTATGGTTTGTCAGAACGATGATAATCTAATATATTTTCTAATATTACGTTTTATAAAGGAGTGACGAACTCGCCAATTACAGAAACTCTCTGTAATTATTGAGAAATAAATGGAATATTGAAGGAGTTCCTTTTTTAATAAGATACAACTTTTGTTAGTTTTAGTTAAACAAAATAAATTTCTGTATCTTTTCGTTATTCATCAAAATTAATCAGTAAGTATAAAGGGTTTCTAAATGAAAATATTAAATACACAAAACACTGTATTTACTTTGGATAGCCAATTACACGACAAACAAAATATGAATGATTACATTTACAGTAAACTTATTCACATTGTGCATAGTATTCTCCAACTAAAGTTTTGGGCTGATCCGTCCCAGTCACGGTTTTGATTATTCTATTCATACAATTTTATTAAATCAAACGAGAATATTCTACTCTAGTTGACAAAAGAATTAAAAGATGAACATGATTACATTTCTCATTCATGCAACTTACAAAATAATTTGCACATAGAAATACCAGAATGGTTTCATTCTGGCTAGCTACATAAAACTATTATACACGCTTTCTCTTGGGAGAAATAAAGCAATGGGGTCATTAAAAAATTATCTTTGACGTTTTATGGTTCCGCGTTAGTTTGAGATAGTCATTTAAAAGCGGATAGCTCGATTACAACGAATATTGGGCAACTGTCTACTTTTCTCTCGTCCAGAAAAGTGTGGCAGCCGCATTTTCAGGAATAGTTAAAATCCACGTTTACCTGATAGGTGAGAGCTGCTGTCCTTTTGTGTTCCGTACTAATGTCCGCAGATACGGATGCGAAGATCGCATAAGGCTTACGCAAACTGCACGTTGTCCATCTGGTTCCTCTTAGAGAATGCTTCACGCGATGGAATAAACTCGGGTTTGCCTTAAGCATGCATCTGTAGCGTCAGAATTCTCTGAATGCTTACAGGGCGAAATTGTTCACTTTGTTACTTAATTTACAACATCGACTTTGGATAACCGCGTCTGTACCATACTAGGTATGAGCGATGGTTTCTTAACGTCTTGTCAACTGAATTGCCCGTACCAGAGTTCCCAAAAATAGCTGCATCCTCGTCTTCCAAAACATTCATATCACGATTTCCCTCCTAAAGTTAAACAGCCAATCGTTCTGAAACACCCACACGTTGGTTGCTTTTAATTGAATAAGAAGGGCTTTGAATTTCAGAGGGAACTATTTTCTGAGCTGACCATCACAGATCATTGCGCTTCGGGAGAAACCTTAAGCTCGTTAAGAAAGGAGTGGCGTGTTTGGCGCCACCCTGTCTGTAGTAATAGTGCAGGCTGAACAGACATATTCAAATGAACTGCTCGTTCCAGACTTTGAGAAAACCTGAAGGAATTTTCTTCCCAGCTCCCGTTGATAATTAATATACTCTTAATAAATATAATTTGACCTTATTATAGGTTCTGTTCATCAAAATGTAATTTGGACCATTACCAAATGCCGTGAATTTTTTTGTGCACTCCTGTCTTTATAGTCATTAAACAATAAAAGCTCTTACAAAATTCTCAGCTGAAGACAACCTATAGTATTTAAAATTGCTGATCAAGTATCTGAAAGTAATTAATGAAGACCTTAAATCTGTGAGAGGAATTTGGAATGACAGTCACAAAAATCCTTTATAAATTGTTCAATTAGTTTCTCTTCAGATGTTCCATATCGTGGGGAATTGTAAGTGGATATCTGCTGATCTACTTTGCCTTCTTGTTATCACAACGGTCTATACGTTTCAAGGTTATATGTTATTTTAGGAGCTCAGCAAATATTTTTATCTGGTTATCTCGGCATTATAAAGAGACATTAAAAACATGTTAATGCGTTTAAAATAAATATCATGCAAATATGATTAGTTTTAGACAAGTTAATGTACTACCATGCTCATATTAATCCGAACGACCTGAATCGCACATCGCTAAATTTCCTCCTGGGAATTATTCAACCCATTATACACAACTGCAAAGACAGTCCTATACCCGGTAGGTGGTACACTCATGTTACTGTGAAAAATTGTCACGTACTCGACCCACAAAAAACGGAATACACTTCAGTTTATTCGTTTCATAAACTTGATTAGTGATTACAGTAAGGCAACAAATGTATTACACAGACATTAAATTAGTTGATTTGTACTTTTTAAATTCATTTGAGAGTTATTTAGTGTCAATAACTAGTAAAAAAGTCACCGCTTTCAAACAAAATGTTAGTTTTGAACAAAAGGTAGGACACGAAACAATTTATGTATTACATTCGTCTTCAAAAACATAAAATAACAAGAAATTTAATACAAAAAAAAATGATTTTTGCACTGGATTTAAATTTGTGGAAACGTTACAGAGCTATTGGATGCAGCTGTCTGCTGCATGCACATAATACATTCACAAAATTAATACTTTAGTATTAATTTAACGAATCTACTTGCCCTAACGTTCTGTTATCCGGTTCTACTCATAAGTCTGTTTTTGAACCTACAGAACGTAAAAAAAAAAAAACAATGAACTTAAAGAATTATTAAATAAATATTGCCGGTAGCATGAGATGGAATCAGTGAGATATGCGTTCGTAAAAAAAAAAAAAAAGTTTGTAGATGTATCTTAGCGAAAGAAAACTGATTTTCTCTCAATACAACCAAGAAAAGATCCTTAAAACTTTGAACATTCCTACCTTTTTTAAAAAAAAAGTTATAAATAAGTTAGATTCCAGCTTTTCAGTATTTGATTGTAAATCAACTTCATTAGTGAATATGGCAAAATTTTACACATTACACTTCTGTATTCGACTGCCGACGTAAAGATGGAAGGTATATCAAAAAATGATGGACTGAAAGCTTGCGTAATTAACAATATTGTGCGACTATTGATGGTCACGAGTGGAGTTAATGATGTATATCATGTATTATACTCTATTTGTGGCATCAACTTATTCTTGTAGGCCAACCTCTTAGTCCGATCTAATGCTAATATTACTCCTACTCCTGCCGCAGGTAGACGGTAAAAAATTCTCACTGAAGTAAAAAAATAAAACTATAATCCGCAGCAAAAGATAAAAAAAATTAAAACAACTAAACATCAATAGTGAATGGGTGAAATATAACAAGTTGATTCTAACGCCTAGTTTAATGATGTACAGCAAAAATATTTTTTTAACGTGTTGCTTATTGAATTTAATGCTTCAAGGAAGTAACAGGACAGTTCTGCAACGCGGAAAAATGTTGCCGAACGAGTAGTTATGAGCTGGTAAATCTCTAACCCTGTGGGTCGCTCAGATTGGCCGATGCCGAGCAGGAAGATTAGTGGCTAGGAAGCGCCCTGTCTCGCGGAAGAAAGGTACGCGGTTCGAGTCGGGCTTCGGGCACGAGTGGTTTAATGAAGTGTTACGTTCCCCTCGTGTTTCCTGTTTGTCAGGAGACTAATAGCACATGATTCACTGATTGGGATGTAAAAATAAAAGATTTGTTGCCTGGATAGATCAAAAAATCCAAATTCCTTTTTGCCCTTATCTTTTCAGTTGAGTCTTTAATATATCTTTTGTAATGACACGGGAAATATTAGCTGTGTAAGAAAAAATTTAGGCCTCACTATTTAAGTAGGATCGATTCCACGTTCACTAAAGTCATTCTGGAAACTCTACGAAATACCGAAGTCTCGATAGCTGTACCGTGAATTCAAAATTGTTACTATCTAATTTCGATGCAAAAAGTTATGAATCACCTACTACATTCGGATTTTCATTCCTGTATTTGGTTTGCAAGTGGATCTCTGAATTTTTTTTATGATAATAGAACCATAAAACACAGAATGATTCCATGGAAGGTATAACTCAGTCTTTTAATTGAGAATGCTAGGAAATGTTTTGATACAATTTCAAACACGTCTGCTTAGCAGTTGTTGAATGTAATACAATTAATACATCTTTGTATCTATAGATTTTGATATACTGAATCCTGTGTATGGTGATGTATCGTTAAAGCTGGAATTAAAAGCCGAATTAATTTCATAACTCTGGAATTTGTAAAAACTTTTAAACACTTCATAAAAATCAGCTTGTAAATGTTTGTAATGTCAGTGATCATCTGTTTTATATTTATTTGAAATACTGAAAAAGTACGCTTCACACTGGAACTAATTATTGATTGGTATTCATTTACCTAATCTAACCTACAAAAGATTTGGTTTTCACTATTTCAGAAGATCGAAATTTAATACACCGTAGTCATATTAACCAACAAACATTTGGAAAAAAGAAGAGCGCTTGTATACGAATCTTACGTTCAATTCATCCGGAGCAAATTTTTGTCAGTTACCAAATTACAGTAAGATTTCGTCCAAAGGTAAATAAATAAATAAACAATGCTAAAAGAACTTGCTAAAACAATGATTCTTGCTTTATTTGAAGTTTTGGATAGAAAAAGAAATATTGTGCAATCCAGTAAAGATTACGTGTCAGATGAAGGAATAAACTGTAAAACAATTTTATAATGTATCCTTCTTACTCTCCACAAGTGGTGTGTGAAATTGAAATTGTGATCGAAAGCAGATATTTTGTTGTTTACATAGAGCATTAAACCGCTCAGTGTTTCCTCGTCCGAAATTCGTCTTCTGCGACGACATTCTAGCTGCTTTAACAGCTCACAGTGTTTAATCTCTTGTAACTGTGTATTTGTTACGATACTATTGCTGAAAGTAACATCATTATGTCTCTGCGCTAGTTTGGAATAAAACTAGAAGCTACAGAGTAGTGAAAAATTTGATAACCGAGGACAAACGATTGAATTTTGTAGTTACTGCAGCAACATGATGATGACTACGTAATATGATTAATAATCATTTTCCGATGTTTGCATAGTTATATTATATACTCAATAATTCTGAATGATTTCTCAGTAGCTGTAATCTCATTTCTGTTATGTGGATTTTTCGCGGTGCAACTACGACGGTTAATCTCAGAGACTTAAGCAGTAAAACTGTTTACATTCCTACCAACAGTTGCAGTGTTCCGTTAAAAATTTTAAAACGTGGCTTGTAGTCTATTTAAAACCTTCTTTAGCCAAGCATATTTTATACCACCAGAAATTATCCTCCACAATTATTTGACGGTATTTTGCAATGTCGGAGAGATGAGTAGTAACGTTCTGGCCTTACATTCGGGAGGACGCAGATTCCAATCCCTGTTCGGTCATCGAGATTTCGTTTATCCATGGTTTCACCAAAACACTCCAGGTGAATGTCGGTATGGTTTAATGAAAAGGAAATGAGCGAATTTCTTCCTTGCAATAAGTACTTTCCCGCCTCTAATGACCTCGACGTCGACGTCACATATGAGTTGGTGTGTGTTACTAAAAAGTTTCACATCTTGAAGCTTCCCTGATTTTGAGATCATTCTTGTTCTTGTTCTTCTTCTTCCAATGTAGTGTTAGACAGGTGGGCTGTTACAGTCTCAATATAATTCTTGTTTTTATCAAATGAAATCATATACAGAGAATCACTTAAAACTGAGTCAATAGTTTTGCCGCCGTATCACTCTCGGACTAGAAAAAGAATGAAAAAAAAACATTAACTTTTAAACTACCTGTATATATGGTACCCGTTATACGGTTATTTGAGAAAGAACAAGACACATGATTTTCAGGAGAGGCAAATATTCCAAAGAAACCTTCAGATGATAGAGAAGAGATCCGTAGTCTGGTGGGAGCGATCGGGTGGTACCGAGTTCGAATCTGCACATATTCATTTTTTTTTCCTTTAACATTTTGGTTAATGTATATTGTTGAAAATATATACTTGTCATTAGTCATTAGCAATGGTTCCTCACATAAATACGTTTACAGTAATATAGACTGCAGCAAATGTGTGTTCTTTAAGAAGTATATTTAACTGAAAAATGGAAGTTCAATACAAAGGATTCGAGCAACAGACTACAGAGCATATTCCAAGAAGCTTAACCTCTACCCAAAATCCTGTTTTCTGTTAATCCTCTAAAACTATCAATATTAATATCTTATTGATAATCGAGAAAATTACTAATTTTTGATTGTATTTCCATTCCTGCTAGCCCGCCGAAAAAGATACAGAGATATAAGCCTAGACTTCGATATTTTTCTGTTTAGAGAACTCTGTTGCGTGGTTCCTTCCAATATGTAGAAGGTGGTTTGCCAGAGATAGCGACCATGCCTTATCGGTGTATATTGACAACTACTACAAACTTTTACTCTTCGGTTTATAACATCGTAACGTTGCAGCCAACCTGTCGTAGCTTGATTGAGTCTATTTTTTGCTCGGTTACAGTGTAGTACTCACATTTGAGTCTTGCTTCAAATAATTTTCAGTATCTTTCTTACATTCTCAGACAGAAATAATATTTGTGTGGAATTTATGGGCTTATTTTATACACAATCTCGACAATAAGCATTGAAATAGGTGACGACTGATAAACATTCCAGCACTTGTTTCTCATTCAAAAATGAAGTTGAATATTTGAGTGAAGTAACGTGGGACTTATGTCTGGTAGCATAGTATCAGGAAAGTGAAAACAAGTTATTTATAGAAACGGGGAAGAAGGAAGTTCATATTTCCGCAAAACGGAAAGATTAGCTAGTGACCTAGCATTAATCATTCCTCGGGATAAGTTACTAGTTGAAAAGACTCTTGGACATTACAAATACAGGACTGTCCTAATTACGAATTGTGACACACCTTCATTCTTATCGCTGAAATTAGCAGTTTGGTATTCGCTGAAACAAATAGTACTAAGTACTGTAAAACCTGGAAATAACTCTTTAAATCACACAGGTTGTCCCAAATTATGAATGAACAAACTTTTTACCTTAGCAGGAGTGGAAGCCTTCGGAATCGAGGATGAATTCTTGTAATTTCACTTTAAAATAAATGACTTTCTCCTTTTGTTATCTGTCTTCCAATGGGTTGCATACAATCCTCTATATAGTTTCGCACCGGAGAAAAGGAACGGGAAAGAATTTGGACCATGGATTTTCGAAGAAATAATCCTGCCATTCACCCGGAGTGATTTGGAGAAACGAAGGAAAACCCAAATATGGATAGCCGGATGGGGAGTCAAACACGCGCCCTCCCGAATGCGGAGCCATAGCGTTAACGCTCAGTCATTAGATTCACTTTTTCAATATTTTTCGTATTTGGTCTATGATGACATCCGTAAAATTATTTAAAAAATTTACTTAAAACAAAGTTAAAAATCGTAAATGAAAATATATGTGCAGAAGTGAGTTGACCTGATGAGAGAGGGGGTTTCAAAACAATCTCTGAAATCAGAAACGCAATTCAAATTTCATTTTCTCTCTCTCTCTATGAGGCCCCTCTTATCTTGGAGATATTGTTATATTAAATGAAGTTGTATTAAACCAAATATGACAGCATTTTTAATCGGTTTGCTATTAACCAAACAGGTAACATTTAAATCTTTTCGTAGAAATGTTAAAAAAAAAAAAAATTGGTTCCTACTTCACATTCTACTTGAGCAAAGACCTCAAATCAATTTCTAAACTACAGAAATTTGCAGTCTCAATAAAATGTGGTAAAATAAGAAATTTCAATATGGATATGAACTAATTCTCTATAATGTTTTCCTATTTTTTTCAAGTACCTGTATGTCTTAAAGTAAAGATTAAGAGTTAGTTGGAATGAAATTATCACGTTGAGCAGTAACACTGCTAATTGTTACAACATTTTATAAATCAGCTCTATTACTCTCCGCAGCTAGAGTGTAATTCTCAAATATCGCTCCAGACGTGTTAACACGCTAGACTCTTAGCGGCCTGGCTATGAAGTCATATTTCCACCCAGGGTGGTTAGTTGTTTTCCTCATTCGGCCCTTGAGCATTGGCAGCTGCGATCTAATTTGTGTTGCTCTTTTCCTTTTAGTTTTCGCTGAGAAAATGGCATACAGTCATTATTTTTTTTAACTGCTTAACGTCTCTTAACAGCGAGGTTTTTAGAGATGTTAAAGAATGGGGGGCAAGGAATGGTAAGGAATTCGGCTATGGCCTTTTGAAGGAGGCATCCCGGCATTCACCTGGAGTGATTTGGGGAAACCATGGAAAACCCAAATCTGGATGCCTAGACGGGGATTTGAACCATCGTCCTCCCGAATACGCCGTCGTGTTTGTACCGCAGAAGAAATCATGGAGATTATTACTAGAAGCGACAGTGAATATAATCACTTTAATATGGATGACAGTGATAACCCTTCGACAGGATCTCGATGTAATTTTCCTAAGCTGTGTACATCAGCTAGTGGAAAATGACCATTTTTCAGAGTTTGAAGCTACAGATTGTTCGAGCGAAATGTGTGGAAAAAGAGAATGCTTTAGTGACGTGTTTGACAGCATGTGCTTGTCGATTAGGCTGCAGGACACAAGTGTGGATTACGTTAACATTCCAGCAGTTTGTCATTTTTCCTGATATTTCTAACGGAATATCATATGATATCTAATGCTGATGAGACCAACAGATACGCGAGAATCAATTCACACTATATTTTCACTATGAAGTGGTTTGAAAACTAGAGATGTTATATTAACTGTATTTATTTTGTATCTGCGGTTTCAAATCGCAGAGCGACAGCAGAAGAACTCCACACACAACGCTCCAGATGTATTCAGCACACAGCGGTCCGGTCTAATGCGGCATTCCAGCACAGGTAAACAGCTTAGGCGTAAACAAAGCCGCACTCAGCGAGGGCTCGGCCGGCCGAACCGTAGCAGTTAAAGGGTTTTAATACTGGTTTCCTTGTTTGACACTGACGTTGGCCGCACTGAACTTCAATTTTATGCCTCAGTTTTCCTCCTACAATGTTCTAATTGAATGCCTATAAGACTTCGCAATATTCAAACTTTCAAAAGAGGACGCAATGAAAGATGTAAAAGAGGAATTTGAATGTGGCTTAAGTGTTCACGAAGACAAAACCAGTAATCAGTATAATCGGATTTGCTGATCACATTATCCTGAGAGCAGGACGGACTGAGTATATGGAGGAGTTACTGAATGACAAAATAAAGACGGAGGATTCTGTAATAAATACAGATCAAAGCAAGACAAAAGTGTAAAAGAAATAATAGTAGATTAAATATAAAAATGGGATCGGATGCAAAACTAGAAGTAAATAAATTCTGTTACTTGGGAAGTAAAATTACAACTGGTGGCTGAAGCAGGAATGGTGTTAAAAACAGAATAGCACTAGTAAAAAGAACATTTATGAAAAAGTAGTTTCAAATATTGACCTAGGACTCAGAAAGAACTTTTTAAAACTCTGTGTTTGGAGCACAGCATTTTATGGTAACGAAGCATGGACTTTAGGAATGCCGGAAGAAGGAAAATTGAAGCATTTGAAATGTGGTGCTGTTGGAAGAATGCTGAAAATTAGGTGGACAGTTAAACCACGAAATGAACATGTTTTTGAAATGATGGCTGACGAAAGAAGTTTGTGGAAGAATCTTACACAAAGAAGAAACAGGATCGTGGGTGATATTTTTAAGACATGCGGGATTGGTTATGTATGAAGCAGATAAGGGAGGACGTGTTTTGAAAAGGATGTTTTGAGATGAAGAAGTTAATGCAAAATAAGAGGGATGGAAGTTTGTATCAAACCAATCGAGAGACTGACGACAGTAAAATAAGAGATGAAATAAGCGAGAGGGGGAAACACGGTGCCGGCCCATTGAGACCTGCTCTTGCGAAACACATCTATGTGGCCGACAGTTTTTTTCTTTTTTTTCTTTTTCTTATTGCTTTACGCCTCGTCGACAGATAAGGTCATTAGAGGCATGATGGGACTGGGGACAAGGAACGGGAGGGAATTCGGTCATGGCCTTTCTGCAGGAAGCATCCCGGCATTCGCCTGGAGTGATTTGGTGAAACCATGGAAAACCAAAATCTGGATTCCCGGACGGGGATTCGAACCGGCGTCCTCCCGAATGCGAGACGAGAACGTTGACAGTTCAACCACCACGCTCGGTACGCCAGCTTAACGTCCGTATCCGGCGGCCGAGTCACGGTCAAAAGTGTGGTATGCATTCACGCCACACGCGCTATAGAGAGATTTGGGATTTAACCCAGGAATTTTGTGCACCATCTGGTAATTAGTAATAATGCACCACCACCGAACCATGTCCCAGTTCTATAAAGTTCTTCAACCACCGGAACTTAAATAAGGTAACGCCGTATCTGGCGCTGCGAGTCATCACGGAGCTATAATGACCCGTACGAAGAAGTTGGCTATAGAAGTATAGCATTTAAAAATCAACCTTTCACCTCCGTCACATGCTGTTTGGTGCAGAGGCGTAAATTCCAATTGAAGTAGCTGACTCCATCTCATACCACTGCAGTGCAAGATAAAATTCTTATATCTATCACATTAGTAATATATGAATTTTAAGAGCATAACAGAATAGAAAGCATCCGGCACACCTTTAATTATTTTAATTTAGAGCTGCTAAAAATAGAAAAAAGGAGAGGGGTTGGGAATGAGTAAGAGAGACAGAAAAAAGATTGAATTGCGTTTCTGATTTCAGAGATTGTTTTGGAAACACACAATCTCATCAAAACATTTCACTTCTACCGACATATTATCATTTACGATTATTAACTTTGCTTTAAGTAGATTTTTAAATAATTTTATGGATGTAATCGTAGACCAAATACGACTAGTAATGAAAAAGTGAAGTTAATGAGTGAGTGGTAACGCTCTGTTGTCGCATCCGGGAGGAGGCGGGTTCGAATCCCGGTCCGGCCATCAGACGTGGGATTTCTACGGTTTCCCCAAATCACTCCAGGCAAATGTTGGGATGATTCCTTTAAAAGACCATGGCCCAATTTCTTTCCGTTTCTTGCCACCAGTTTTGTCCCGCCCCTAATTACCTGCCATTAATGAAGCGTATTGCAACAAGTCAAAAAAAAATAATAATAATAATAAAAATGGGCTGGTAGTAATTACTGTTAGTCGAGTTAACGCCAGCTGCGACCACGATAACCGTTTTGTCGTCATGTTTTACTTGAGTCTTTAATATATCAATTGCAATGACATAGAAAATATTAGTTATGTAAGAACAAAATTAGGTCTCACTATTTAAGTAGGATCGATTCGCCGTTCGGTAGAGTGATTCTGGGAACTCTACGAAAACCGAAGTCTCGATGGCAGGACCGTGAGCTTAAAATGGTTACTACCAAACTTCGCTTCAAATCGTTACCAATCACCAACAGCATTCGGATTTTCATTAGTGTATTTGGTTTGCAAGTGAAGCTCTTAATTTTTTTGAGATAATAGAACGATGAAAACTCAGACTGATTCCATGGAAGGCATAACTCAGTATTTTAACTGAGGTATGCTAGGAAATGTTTTGATACAATTTTAAACCCTTCTGAATAGCGTTTGTTGAATGTAATGCAATTCATACATCCTTATATCTGTTATACTGATTCCTGTGTATGGTGACGTAACGTTAAAGACAAATTTAGCGAATTCATTTCTTGACCATGGAATTTGTAAAACTTTTAAACTTATCAGAAAAATCAGCTAGCGAATGTTTGTAATATCACTGCTTATCTGTTTTACATTTATTAGATACATTGAAAGAAGTACCTAAATTATTGATTGGTACTCATTTATCTAAACTAAAAGTTTAAAAGTTTGTCTTTCATTGTCTCAGAAGATCGAAATTTAATACACAGTAGTCATAACAATCTAACAACATGTGAAAAAAGAGAAGCGATTCTATACGAATCTTACGTTCAGTTCATCTGGAGCAAATTTTTGTCAGTTACCAAATTACAAAAAGATTTAGTCCCAAGGTAAAAGAAAGAATGGTAAAAAAAAAAACTTATTAAAACACGACTGTTTTTTTCGAAATTTTAGATCAATAAAAAGAAATACTCTGTAATTCAGTAAAGATTATTTGTCAGACGTCAGATGAGAAGACAGCACTTTGTGGACCAATAAACCGTAATAAAGTGGCGTGCGAAACGGAAATTGTGATCGAAAGTGGAAATTTTGTTGTTTACGTAGAGTATTAAACCGCTCAGTCTTTCCTCGTATGAAACTCTTCTTCCTCTCTGCGACGACAATCTGACTGCTTCAACAGTGCACAATGTTCGATCTCATGAAACTGTGTGTTTGTTACGATACTATTTCCGAGAGTAGCATCATTATGTCTCTCTGCGGTAATTTCGAATAAAACTAGTTGCTACAGAGTAGTGAAAAACTTGATAAGCGAGGACAAACGATTGCTTTTTATAATTACTGCAATAACATGATTGTGACTAATAGCTACGTAATATAATTGTTTTTCTAGTTATATTATATACTTAATAATTCTGAGTGGTTTCTCAGTAGCTGTACTGTAATCTCATTTCTGTCACGTGGATTTTTCGCGGGGCAGCTACGACGGTTAGACTCAGAGATTTGAGCAGTAAAACTGTTTATATTCCTTCTCCTAATTGCAATGTTCCGTTAAAATCTTTAAAACGCGGCTTGTAGTCTATTTTAATACCTTCTTAAGCCAAGCAAATTTGATGTCACCAGAAATTATCCTCCACAATTATTTGATTGTATTTTGCAATGTTGGAGGGTGATAGGTGAGTGGTAACGTTCTGGTCTTGCATTCGGGAGGACTCAGGTTCCAATCCCTGTTCGGTCATCAAGATTTCGGTTTTCCATCACTTCCCCAAATCACTCCAGGTGAATGTCGGGATGATTTCATCACAAGTCCATGATCGAATTACTTGCAATAAATCCTTTTCCGCCTCTAATTACCTCGACGTCAACGTCATGTATATGTGTGTGTATAATATATGTATATATATATATAAGTAGGGTTTGATACCAAAAGTTTTTTATATTTTGAACCTTGCGAGATTTTGAGACATTTTTCTTGTTCTTCTTCCTCCTACGCAGTGTTTATCCAGGTGGACTGTTACAGCATCAATATCATTCTTGTTATGATCAAATGTAATCAGATACAGAGAATCACTCAAAACCGAATCAATAGTTATGACACCGTATCACTTTCGGACTAGAAAAATAATGAAAAAATCATTAATTTTAAAACTGTATATAGTACCTGTAAGCTAATGGTTATTTGAGAAACAGCAAGATACATTACTTTCAGGAGAGGCCTATAGTGCAAAAACCTTCAGTTGCTATGCACAACATAGAGATTAGCTTTGGTGCTGAGCACCCTCTGCCACCCACAATTTTGTGAATTGCAGAGTATATATGTAGATGTAGATGTAGATTCGTAGCCTGGTAGTAGCGACTAAGATTATCGATCGGGCAGACTTGAGTTCGAATCTGCATATCCTGAATCTTTATTTCCTTCAACATTTTGGGTAATGTTTATTGGTGAATATATATATTTGACATTAGTCACTACCTACGGTACCTGACTTAAATAAGTTTACAATAATATACACGACAGCAAATATGTGTTCTTGAAGAAGTATATTTCATTGAAAAAAGAAAGTTGAATACAAAGGACTCGAGCAGCAGACCTCGGTGAATATTCAAAAAAGCTTATTTTCCACCTGAAATCCTGCTTGCTCAAAGACATGATATCGAGCATTCATTTTTTTTCTTCCTTTTTTGCTTATGCTTTTACGCCTTGTCGACATCGAGGTGATTAGAGGCGGGAAAGGAGTAGTGGCAAGGATTTCGCCGATGGCCTTTTCAAGGAACCATTCCGGTATTTACATAGAGTGATTTGGAGAAACCATGGAAACCCAAGTCCGGATGGTCGGACGAGGATTCGAACCTGCGTCCTCCCGAATGAGAGGCTAGCGCGTCAGCTCTTATCCAATTATGCTCGATCATTCATAAACTGTCAAAGAATCTAGAAAAATGCGTGTGACGAATGGTGATGGTGTAGAAAAATAGATGTTCGTGATAAATTATTACGTGCAATATTTAGGGTTATAAAGGTATTCTTCTTGGCCGAAGGAAACAGGAAAGTTCACACTTATTTCCTCTTGCAACGCTGCCAAACTGCTTCCTCCAACGTTGTCACGATTTCTGACCTCTGGTGGTGCTGCGGCAATTTCCTACACAAGGAATCGTGTCTCATAGGTAGACGGTATCAAAAGAACAGACACATTGCCGAAAGAGAAAATTATATTTCTTACCCTTCTGATCTACTGATTATTTCTGTTATAACAGTTTGATTCTGTATATAGATCCTCATTACCTATTCATTCACAAAATTTTATGTCTTTATATAGCTTCACTTTCGTTATATGATGGACGAGGCACGCGTCCAAATAGAGTTGAGTGGCTGAATGGTTGCGCACTGGCTTCTGACTGTGATAGTACTGGGTTCGATCCCACTTCAGGTCGAATATTTTTTCATTGATTGTTACCTTCTCACTTGTTGTATAATACACAGTCCAGTCACATTAATGTGACCACCACCTACTTTCGACGTCAACGTGAAATAACCAATCACAGAAGGCAGGTGGCAGCACATTACAGTGGAGTGTATATAAAGGATGTCCTAGGGCATCGGAAAGAATTTCAATCGTGTGCCTAATGCAGAAACGTAGCGATTTATCCGACGTCCAAAAGGGCATGATTATTGGCTTTCGGGCCAATGGTGGAAGCATTTCGGAAACTGCTAATTTTGTGAATTGTTCACGTGCCGCCGTGGTGAAAGTATACCGTGCATGGCAAAATGGCACTATTCAAAATCAGCGGCGTGGAACATGTGGTGCACCACGGGCTATACATGACAGAGGCGAACGAAGGCTACGGAGATGCTTTTGGGCAAATAGACGTGCAAGTGTTGAGCTACTGATCACCCAGATGAACCTAGGGGCTACCAAGAGTGTATCCTGAACAACGGTTCAGCGAACGTTGCTGCGCATGGGCCTCCGCAGCAGACGCCTGGTTAATGCACCTATGCTGACTGCTGTTCATTGGCGACGAAGGCTGGAATTTGCACGCCAGTACCACCAGAGTGGCGACAGGTGGCTTTTTCCGATGAATCACGTTTTATGCTCCATCGGACAGATGTACGTTGGCGCATACGGCGTGAAAAGTCTGAAAGCAAACACCCTGCAACAATTGGCTGAAGGATCCAGACTGAGGAGGGAGCATTATGGTTTGGAGAATGATTTCCTGAACTCATCATTATGAAAGGCACGATGGATCATCACAAGTATCTGTCCTTGCGGACCATGTCCACCCCCTACATGCGAATAATTTTTCCTCAGAATGATGGCATCTACCAGCAGGACAATGCGAGGTATCATACAGCTCGCAGTGTGTGTGGGTGGTTCGAAGAGCACCAGGATGAGTTTGCCTTACTCCCCTGGCCAGCAAACTCGCCGTATTTAAACCCAATCGAGAATCTGTGGGACAACCTCGATCGGGTTGTTCGCGCCATGGATCCTCAACCGCGTAATCTAGCGCAGCTGGCTACGGCACTGGAGTCGGCATGGCTCAACATCCCCGTGAACACCTTCAGAAACCTAACTGACTCTCTTCCTGCACGCCTCGCAACGGTCCGCTCTGCAAAAGGTGGTTATTCTGGTTTTTGAGAGGTGGTCACATTAATTTGACTGGACTGTGTACATATCATATATGTAAAAAAGAACATTATTATATTTTACAGAAAATTTTTAAAAAAAATATATTCTTATGTAATTTATATATTAGTTCATAGGACACATTGGCGGTTAAATGGTTGTTTTTGGTATTTAAAATACTTTACATCCAATATAATGTGACGAGGTTAGTGGATTTTAGTGCCATAAACGCGAAGAGTGCTATTGGAGTTGTTCAAGCTAACTTGCAGATTAATTTTTGCTGTAGAATTTCTCACTTGTTCTGTGAAAGAATTTTTTTTATCTGTGATTTTAATTTCCTGTCAGTTAGACATTGTTATTGAAAATGCCTCGTCAGGGCATCAATAAAAATACCATCCAGATCTTCTACTCACTGGATCTGTTGCAAGTAATTTCGCAAAACAAAAACACAACGCGGGAAATTTTGTTTCATGTGCCGCTCAAATTACATATTTGAAACGTGGCCATCTGAAAACGAAACATTACTTTGAAAGCATTAACAGAAATATGCGTTTTTATATTATTTTTGTCATAAGAATTTATTTTTAATTGATTTACATTAAAATACGATATTGTTCTTCTTAACATATATGATATGTGTTATACAACAAGTGAGAAGGTAACAATCAATGAAAAAATATTCGACCTGAAGTGGGATCGAACCCAGTACTATCACAGTCAGAAGCCAATGCGCATCCATTCAGCCACTCAACTCTATTTGGACGCGTGCCTCGTCCATCATATAACGAAAGTGAAGCTATATAAAGACATAAAATTTTGTGAATGAATAGGTAATGAGGATCTATATACAGAATCAAACTGTTATAACAGAAATAATCAGTAGATCAGAAGGGTAAGAAATATAATTTTCTCTTTCGGCAATGTGTCTGTTCTTTTGATACCGTCTACCTATGAGACACGATTCCTTGTGTAGGAAATTGCCGCAGCACCACCAGAGGTCAGAAATCGTGACAACGTTGGAGGAAGCAGTTAGGCAGCGTTGCAAGAGGAAATAAGTGTGAACTTTCCTGTTTCCTTCGGCCAAGAAGAATACCTTTATAACCCTAAATATTGCACGTAATAATTTATCACGAACATCTATTTTTCTACACCATCACCATTCGTCACACACATTTTTCTAGATTCTTTGACAGTTTATGAATGAACGAGCATAATTGGATAAGAGCTGACGCGCTAGCCTCTCATTCGGGAGGACGCAGGTTCGAATCCTCGTCCGACCATCCGGACTTAGGTTTCCATGGTTTCTCCAAA
>JARYHS010005638.1:0-27150 GCA_031002005.1 Vandiemenella viatica
AAAACTAAACTAGAGTTACACGTTAATGAAGACAGTGTTAAATAATCATTAAATAAGATTTTATCATTATGATTCTGGAATAAATAATAGACTCATGAAAGTCAAAATAGTGAACAGCGCTGTTCTTTCTTGTCTAAATATCGTACTAACGGAAAATTTTGGTTTGCACCTCTTGAATAGGCCTGCATTTCTTACACACTCGCGAGACATTTCTGAGTGAGGTTTCTGTACATACTTAAATGACTTTCTGGGATTCTAACAGGTGTGTGCCTCATTCAGTTTGGGAAAATCTGGATTATTCTGTAGTTTTCTAAAGTGGTGTGATACATTCTTCATCTCTTCCTCTCTACTAGCCTCCTTTATCCCAACATGACCAATATAACCAAGCCTCGCATATAATTGTTTGAATTCTAATCCGTTTAAAAATTTCTCGGCTTCCATTACCGTTAAGGATGCCGATTATTCTAAGAAGTAACGACAAATAATTAAAAAAAAAATTTCTCGAGAAACTTATGTTTGTCTATTGAAAGGGTTTCGTAGTTTACCGTTAACATCGCAGAGAAATTTGTGGACATGGCAGTCTTTTTTTTAACCATGACATCCAAAGACGTCTTTTTATCTTAGCTTCATGTCAACCTAGCAATGAACTGCGAATTTTGTAACAGAAGTGTTCGATTGTTTGTAAATTTGTTAAAGTTTATATTAGTCACCTACTACTATTACTCCGCTGTTCACTTCAAAACGGGTGGCGGAGGGTGCGTATCAAAACGTATATATATGAGAAGAGATATACGAGATACGACAGGAGTGCCCGTTGGCTATCTTATGGAACTATCCCAGCATTCGCATGGAATGACCAGAGAAAACCATGGAAAACCGAGATAAGCATGGCCGGTACGGTTTTTCGAAACTCACTCTGACACTAGCGATAAAGGTTCGATGGGTTCACTGTTGCTGCATTTAATTCTTCACCACTTGAGCTAACGTTCTAAGCGCTTGCAATTTACTGTTAACGTTTGACAGTTGGAGACAAATTGGGTCTTCCTCGTGCACGGGTCTCCGGTCACGTAGGCAAGTTAACCTCGCTGATTCACGCACTATCATTTTCTCCAAATGATTTGGATATTTTAGAAGGGCGATTTAAGACTGACCCTCAGGAAACTCGCCGTAAGTGGATATCTCTCATTGTACCATACTTTTAAAGTCCCCAGGTCACTTTCCATTTGTCACAACCTACTTTCAATATTAAAATTATGAGAAGTAAATGTAAAATGAGCTCCTGCAGCAGAGGACACGACTATCCTTGCGCTGTAAAGGTTCTAACCTGCTTTAAATCGTTTTTTTTTTTTTTTTTTTTTTTTTTTTTTTTTTTTTTTTTTTTTTTTTTTTTTTTTTTTTTTTTTTTTTTTTGGCTTTTGGCTTCGAGGCCATACAGCCAACTCAAGTGTATTTTGAATCATCCAGTGTATTTCATTGCTTCACAGTGTATTATTTTTCCAAGTGGTTCTAGACACAACACGATGGACATGACATAGAGACAACACATACACTAAACACCCATGCCCTCGACCGGACTCGAACCTGCGACCTTCGGCACGTGGAGCTAACACTCTCTAGCCCTACGCTACCGAGGCCGGCTTTTAAATCGTTAACGTTAACACAAACAAGGATGTAATCTTTGCAATCTCGCTATTTGGGTTAACTACAGTTAACCAAAGCTGCCGGTGCTCAATTTTGAAATTATATATTGGATTCCCTTCTCACTCAATGTGACTTAAATTACACTGCTTTAATGAATAATCAACATGCGTCACAGTAAGTAGAGAAAGACTCCTTTGTTACGATGAGGCTGTAACCATAATGAGTTTTGAACTGCAGATCAGTGTCTCTGATTTCTGGAATGCAGCACCGTATCGAATATTGAACAATCGAGAAGCTTCTGCAAGGTCAGAAATCCAAAACAAGTGTGAAGCATCAGATTCGTCGGGAAAACCAACGATTACATCTCAAGTGTGGATTTAGATAGAACTAAACCAGTTACACACCCGGTTTTATTATGAGACAGATGCAGGGGATCACAATCTCAGGACATAGAGTTTTGAGTTTCCACAAATCATTTAGTGACACACACTATACTATCACCTCCTTGGCAGCGGTACAAGCAACAGATGATGCCTGTTTTATATATGAAAGTATAATAAAAAAAAAAAATCACCATACATTACCTCCAATGCTTTGGCGATGTAATTTTGTGCTGCTTGACAAAAACTTTGTATATATTGAATCGTAAAAAGAGTGGCAACAAGGAATAGGAAGAAATGTACCAACGTCCAACGTGAACTAATTGACTCAGTTCTACAAATAGTAAACGCAGTAAAATACTTAGGTGAAGCGTTAATTGACAATATCAACTGCAATAAACTTGCAAACTGGGTAATAAAATCCAGATTGTGTTTCATTGAACGTATGAAACGAAGTAGGTATAAATCTCTTGTCATCAAATGGAGCCACTAATGTAACCGAAAAAAGTATAATTCTTGTCTTCTTTACGATCGGATAATCGAGATTCAAGTTATAGTGCATCACATTGTTAGGGTTCTTTTGGTGGTTTAATTGCTGATTAATTAATAAAAAAGTCCACCAAACAGGTTAATTTTGAAGAGCTGTTTTATTTTGATCAAATCAAAACAAGTCAGCGATATTCACAAGCATAGTTACAATCCAAGGATGCACTTCTGAGTCGTTGCAAATGAAACTCTCTGAAACACTGAATACTCAAGTAACTAACTGAATGCATGAATGAATACTTAATGAATGTCTCTGTCCAGGCGATCTGTTTATATAGAGTCTATCGAAATTACGAGAATTCTTCAAAGGCATCCGCCCGATATTTCTCGATCATAAACAATCACTCAAACAATCAAACCTATTAAAAACAATCGGAATTGATACAAAATTAATTAATAACATTACAAAATGATCAGAAATGGTAATTATAGATACTTAAATACAAAAATTATTTACAGAAATCCTTTCAAACGGCAGAAAATTGTCCTGTAGACATCGTAACTTACATTAATACATGTAAATACAAACATTTAGGAAATTCTCTTGCATCATTCGGTTCTTAAACATATTAATGGCCTTTGAATAATTTTCTTATCTAAAACAAAGTCTATATACACTGATTTACAAGAAATTACAGAATAAACATATCAAATCACTTGCAAGCAAACTTTGGCTCACTACAAATATTTCACACAGTACAATACTATTCAAAATTCAGGTATTAGGGCTGTTACAACCCCTCCCCAGGATTCACTTAATTTTACACAGATAAAATTGATTGAATCCGTCACGAATCTAAGCAGGTTGAATGTACACATAATGCAGACACGAACAGATTACAATCAATCAACCATAATGACTTTTACAATGAACAAATACAATTCTTCATACAACATCTGCACATAGTCCATGACACTGATTTTGGTTACAATAATTGTCTTTTCTCAGATCCAATCATTTTATCATTTACTGTTTTTACACAACAAATGTTCAATGCCATCACCTTAAGTTACAATTATTTTCACTCCAAATTACACACTTGATGTCTGCTTGTTTACGACAACAGTCTATTTACATTTTACAGCTGATAATTTGTCACCACAATGTAGAAAGTCACAACATCATGAAAATATCAAAAGTTTCTACACAAAACTGTCACACAGACTATTTACATCTTAAACATTCAGTATTATTACACCTGCATCTGAACTTAAGTACTCACACAAACTATTTACAAAATTAGAAATTTACATGTAGGGACCCCTCCCCAAACCATGCATTTCAATTAATTCTCATAAGTGGGTTCCAGGATTTCTCTGGAGACCCAAAACCATGTAAGTTACTTTTTCCTAACCTTCCAGTTTTCTTCAACTTTTGTATACACATCTAATATTACATTTCAATTTACACAAAGCTTCATTATATACAGACAGAAATACAAACTTCCAATCATCTCAGACAACAGACTTTGGTACAACCACACAACAGCTGAGACATAAAATGGTTCTGTTTTAGCAAATTGGTTGTCACTTAAAAGCAATGTTGCTGACTCAACTGGTAATACAAATTTATTATTCTCACTACTGCAGTTTAGTCCATCATTACTCCCAACCCCACTCTTCATCATCTGATTACTACTTAAACTTACCAACTTATCCGAATCGGTTCCTAAAACTGTTTTAACATCTGGCTTACTGACTTCATCCACCAAATAATTATTTTTCTCAGCAACTACTACTTCACTATTAGCTTCCACATCAAAGAGGGAACAAAACATAGTGTCATCTAAGTCACATTCTGTACATTTTCCCAAATCAGAAACTGGTTCAAATAAATCCTTACTCCCACCCATTTCTTCAATGTCATCATCTACACCAAATAAAGAGCTAAATAACGTATCAGCTAGGTCAAACTTAGGGCATTTTTCCAACTTAGGGATTGGTACATAAGGCTTTTCAACCTCTCTCTCTTCAGAAGACAAATACTTTGACTTACAATTCTCCTCCTCATCTGGGTCTCCTATCCACACCACTGTATCACCTTCATCTTCAAGATATCTGAGAAACTCCTCGATTTCAGCACTTCTACAAACTTCATTACCACCTATACAAGCCCACATAGTCCCAACTATGCCATTCTGGATCTTACAAGTTTCCGATAGCCACACTGTAAATTCTGCACCCCTTTTTGTAATTAAGCTGTGACCATTTCGAAAATCTTCTACATGAAAATTATTACTTTCGCACACTGATTCTAGTGATAAGGTACTATGGTGGTCCCCTTCCCGCTTTATCTTATTATCAACCTTTACATCATCAACATCGTTAATTACAACTATCATAACCTTATCCTGAAATTCACTTGCTGCTACCTCCACCTCTTGCAATAAATCTTCTCGGGGATTATTCATAAAAATGGTATTAACGCTATAGCAGTTGGTACCTGGACCCACATTCTTGTCCACCACTCCGGGGCCCATCACAGGGGTGGTCTTTAGTTTGTCTGCCCCCCATGCTGCCTTTCCCTTTCAGATTGATGGTTCTGTTCTCTCACTTCCCCATTATCATTCCTTCTTGCGTAAATATCACGATCCCGTCCCCTCGATCTACCATCCCTTGACCCATTACCCCTTCTAGGGGGACTCCTGCTGCCCCTCCTATGGTGTTGATGGTGGTAATGTTGTTCATTGAATGACTCCTGGGCATCCAAGCGTCTCAACAATTCAGAAACTCTATCCACATTTACTACATCCAAAGTGGCAATTAAATTTCTTGTTTGCTGAGGTAGCCTAGCTCCTATCAAATCAATAAATTCCTCCTCTCCATAAGGATGGTCTAAATACTTACAACGGATCCAACATTTATGAAAAAAGTCATGTTGAGTTTCCCGACCAGGTTTATAGGGCCTTCCAGTCATCAACTCTCTCTTTTCTTGAATCTGCCTGCTTGTCGACCAAAAATGTTTCAAAAAGTTTTCTTTAAATAGCTTGTAGTCAGTCACTTCCCTAGCTTGTCTATCACCCCATGTCCTAGCATAAGACTTTAGATGTTTACCCACAAGTGGAATTTTCTTACTATCGGGTAACAAATTAAAATAGTCTGACCTTTCAAAATTATCTATAAACTCAATAGGGTGAAGTCTTCCACTGTCATCATAGAATTCAAATTCTTCCTTAACATCGACACTGAAATTTGGATTACCTGTTAAGGGGACCTGACTTAACTGAATCTGCAACCCAGTAACCCTTTTCTCTAACTGATTAACGTTAGATTGGGTTGTCTCCAATCCTTGGGTAAGTTGTTCCTGATGATTTGCCAATGCATTAACATTTTTCCTTATACCAACCACTTCCTGTCTCAACTCATTGACCCTTTGAGCAGCTTTACTGTCACTGGCTTGGAATAAAGTGACATATTCCTCCCTCATCTTATCACAATTTTCACTGACTTCTTTCACCTCTTTATAAATCAAATTTTCACATTCAGCCTTATTCTGTTCACAAAATTTTGTAACCTTTTCAAATTTCTCCTTACATTCTGTTACTGCCTTCCCCAATTTTGAATCTAAATTGTTAATATCCTCCTTGAATTGAGAGCTAAAACCCTGAAATTGCTCTGCGATTTTAACATCAAAACATTTAGTCAAATCAGAGAATGTTTTATCATTGTTTTGTTGCAGTTGAGAAAACTGATCATGGATTACAGCAAACTGAGAATTAATTTCAGAAAATTTGCTGTCAAGATTTAACTCATTTTTAAATTCAGAAAACTTACTATCAAATTTGTTATCAAATTTGGAAAACTTACTGTCAGTATCACTTTTTAACTCATTTCTAAATTCAGAAAATTTGCTGTCAAATTCGGAAAACTTTGCATTAAAACTGGCTACAAAAGACTCTAGGAATGCTTGTAGATTCTGACTATCAGCCATTTTCAGTATTTAGCAAAATCAACACGAAAACAAAGTCAAGAAGAATTAAAATTTTTCTAACCTGCCACAAAATTACATGCAAAAGCCAAATTTGAATATTCAGTACTTACTTTGTATCACTTAAACACTTTTCATCACCTTAACTTTCAGCTAGTAGCACTTTTTCCACTGATTAAATCACTTAACCAAACTTTTCACAATTCACTGTAGGAAGACGATTTTGAGGCCGAAGAAATCCACTCGTCGTCGGAAGATTACAGCCGATATCCAATGGAAATCTCCGCCTTAGGCCGAAGAAGATCCGCTTGCCGTCAAATCCGTGTCGCCTGTATAACCTCTACGTGTCGTAGCCGGTCGAAATTTTCTAGCAGGTTATGTTCGCTTATCGCCGATAATCCGTCGCAATTTTCTGCAGATTCTTTTTAGAAGATAAACATCCCACAGATGTTTAAGAACTTCTCGTCACTGTCAACGGTCGCCATGTTAGGGTTCTTTTGGTGGTTTAAATTGCTGATTAATTAATAAAAAAGTCCACCAAACAGGTTAATTTTGAAGAGCTGTTTTATTTTGATCAAATCAAAACAAGTCAGCGATATTCACAAGCATAGTTACAATCCAAGGATGCACTTCTGAGTCGTTGCAAATGAAACTCTCTGAAACACTGAATACTCAAGTAACTAACTGAATGCATGAATGAATACTTAATGAATGTCTCTGTCCAGGCGATCTGTTTATATAGAGTCTATCGAAATTACGAGAATTCTTCAAAGGCATCCGCCCGATATTTCTCGATCATAAACAATCACTCAAACAATCAAACCTATTAAAAACAATCGGAATTGATACAAAATTAATTAATAACATTACAAAATGATCAGAAATGGTAATTATAGATACTTAAATACAAAATTATTTACAGAAATCCTTTCAAACGGCAGAAAATTGTCCTGTAGACATCGTAACTTACATTAATACATGTAAATACAAACATTTAGGAAATTCTCTTGCATCATTCGGTTCTTAAACATATTAAATGGCCTTTGAATAATTTTCTTACCTAAAACAAAGTCTATATACACTGATTTACAAGAAATTACAGAATAAACATATCAAATCACTTTCAAGCAAACTTTGGCTCACTACAAATATTTCACACAGTACAAAACTATTCAAAATTCAGGTATTAGGGCTGTTACAACATCTTTTGCTTGACTGTAGCTATAGACTAATGTAAAATCTGAAACGCAAAGCGTTCATAGCGAACGAAACGTGTACAAAACAAGCTTTGAGAGGGATTAAGGTGAGATTAAATGTCTGGAAACCGTAATTCGAACCTTCAACCTATAGTTTTTATAGCGGTTTGTTTACAGTTCCCTTCAGTGCAGCATTATACCACTTAGAAATGTTCGAAGAGATTGAAAAAAATATAGGAAACAGTTTTTTCTCTTGCACCTTGTCGCTACCTCTAATTTATATAGCGTTTAAAACTAATAAAGCTATTCAAACCACGAATTTCATGCACAGTGATTCAAAACACCACCGATAATGCCCAGTACGTGGACGGGACAACAAAGCGATTATGTTTCATGACGGGACGGGGTCTATGTCCGGAAATCATGTTTCTTGAGATACGAGTTGTCGAAATTTGTTCCGATTGCTTGTGTCCTAATAGTTATGCAACTAGTTCGCAACCAGCGTAATGTCGATGGACGAATAGCGCCTCATAACAGGCCCTCCATAGACATGGCTCGCATGTTATCACAGATTTCTAAGATATTTGTTGCAACATTATTGGATGCGATGTTGCTAAAGGTTAGTCAGATAACGTTTCTTTAACACAACGAAGTTCCAGCCCACTTTGACTCAAATGTGCGCCACCAAATGAGTGCCACATATCCGAATCGATGGATTGATAGAAGCAAACCAGTTTTTTAACTACCACGATCACCAACTGATAAACCTTTCGACTATTTCTTGTGGTGTAGTGTGAAAAGTTTGGTCTATGATACTGTTGTAACATCGTAGGAGAATCTGTTCTCGCGAATCCACGGAGTGAATGGAATACAGAGCACGCAATCGCATCTACTTGTGCATAATTTATGGTTTTCGATGTAGGCTGTGTAAAGAAGTAGGTGTTCAGATTTATGAAGAAAATTTATGTGCAACTTGAAATATTAAATCAAAAACGATAAAAATTTATGTTTAGAGGAGATTGATTATTAATTATTTGAATTTAAAGTTGTTATGATTTTATAATGAAGTAATCTTGAGGGTACATGTTTGAATTTACAAAACCAATTTTGAAATTTCGCAATTTTTCATTTTTTTTAAATGACAGTTTTAAAAAACAATTTAAAAAACCCAAATTTGATTGAAAATTTTATCATTTAATAAGACAAGTAAATTTTAATTAAATAGGGAGCTACTTCAGCTAACAATTACAAAGAGCACTGGGGAAATTCCTTATCTGTGCAAGTATCCCTGCCAGAGTTGTTTCAGGTTCAACCGAAACTCGAGTGCAACGCAGTTTTGAGTTTTAATAGGATATTTACCCTGATTTTGTGGTCACTCAGCACTACACGTTCATCTGTTCACACATCCACATGTCGCGACATATGAAGGTTACCACCCAAGAACACTCATCACTGACTTGGGCAGACTGCAAAACCCCCTTCTGTCTCAAACACTTATCTGGCAAGAGAACAACGATTCGATCCACTCTTGTTTGGCGCCCGTACCTTCTGTCTATACAGAAAATTCCTTTACCTGTTTCGTAGCTACAAAAATCAATTCAATTTTAATAATTTCAAACTGATCACATTAGTGAAGATTGCGGTGTTGAACGCAAAAAAAAGTATGCTGTTAGTAACGGGCGGTTTGGTAGCTCAGCGGCTAAGGCGCTTGCTCTCAAAATTGAGAGTCCCGACTTCAAAGCTCGGTGAGGTAAGGAATTTTTAAGAGTTCCCCTTGATCATGAGAGATACGCCTAAACGCACCGTGGTTCGGATTCCTCGCTGTACTGTAGTTCCAGCCACGATAGAGACGAAAAGCACGGCAAATCAAAACTCTGTCACCAGTCGCAAGACCACAACAGTTTACTTACTTACTACTAATTCTAATAGAATTTCTTCCTCTTTGTAGTGTAGGTATTAGCACAGTCTTTGCTGCAGGAATGTCTTAGAAATTCCGATATCGGCGATGAGACAATGTGAACACCGATTTCCGTGCATCATCACATGCACGTAACGTAGTAATCGCATTTTATGGTTTGAGCTTTGATTTGCGTTATTCTGTACATTAGTTAACACGCCGAATAGATAGAACTGCTGACTTTTTATTTATTTTAAAGATATAAATTGAACGCACAGTTTGAATCATCCTTAGCTGTTCGAGTTTTTTTTACGAAATCAACAATGTTCAGTAGCATAAAATATACTTTTAATCAATATTTTTCATGATCGCATTTTTAGCTTCCTTATTTGCAGGTATTAGTTCCTGTATTAGTTGTCTTGATGTCTAGATTGCTCTATGAATTCTTATTTACTTGTTATTTATTTTCAGTGACTGTGGCTATCTTCAAGGATCTCTGTTTTTATTCTCTGAAAGGTGAGTACGATTCATACAGTCCAAAACTGTCTCAATTTGTGGTCGTATAAGTAAATATTAGATAAGATATATTACAGAAACACTCCTAATAATTTTGTATTGATTTTTTGGACTTTACGTCGTGTCTCGAAAATAAAATAAACGCAATATAATCTTCGCGGGTTTTCTGCCGGATTGTGTAGGTGAAAGACGAGCTTTCGGCGACGAGCTCTGGCGCCATCTTCATGCCTGGTGGTCAGGCTGTGACGACCAGAGCTGCAATGCCAGTCTCTGGTCGTCACAGCGTGAGTGCCAAGCCTGAAGATGTTCATCTTTCACCTACACAATACGGCAGCGAACCCGTGAAGATTATATTGCAGCGACACGCCGGGAAAGTCATCGTTCACACATAAAATAAACGCATATTAAGACGAGGAAGAAAATCACCAAATTATGTGTATTTTATTAATTGAGTTCTCAGCATAAGAACATGAGAACAATTAAACACTACAAAAGCAAGCAAAGTAGTTAAGTGGTGATGACATCAATGCAGCTTAAAATTAAGAAACAATTTATTTCGTTAATGAAATGTGAACTGTTCTATATGTCAAATGGGCATGAGCGAAATGATGAAACCTACCGTGGTCTATAGTAGATAAAAAAACTGAAAACTCTAATAACTCGACCATTAGATCAACTGTCGTGTCGAGTGAAAACTTATCGGAGGTATTGGAATAATAACGTAATAATGTTCTGCGAAGGAAAAAAATTTATTTGTCTTACAACATACAAAAAATAATGCAAGTTTATTTATTATTTTGGCATATTAAGTGGTATTTCATTGTAAAGTTGTTGCTCTTTCTGGATGAATTTGATTCCAGGACACCTATGCAGTTGTAAAAGACTTCGCGTTTTGAATTACTGATCAGTTGTGGCTCTGTCTGTGTTGTGCCAGTTAACAGCGTACTAGTGACATGTGAAAGTCAATAACGGTTACAGCAGTGAACAACGGTCTCTGGATAAGGTCGATCATAGTGCCGACCAATAATAGGACAGGCTGGTCAGTGAGATATAAAATTGACGGCTTTCATAATCTCGGATGACAGTTTAATTAGAGGTAGGAACATCGATTCAGCGTTTAATTTCGACTAACCATAACATGTGCAAAGTTTTACTGCGTTATATTCACTGTAGCAGTTTCTTTATTCCGATGTCTCCTTAGTGACCAAACACAATCAAAAACTAATATGGTAAAATTTGCCTGGTCGGGAATCGTTTGAAGATAGGAGACGGATAAGAGAGTGTTGAATGTATGAAGGCACACATTGACGACGGGGCCAGTACGAGATTAGATGAAGAATTACGAGGAGTGTGCGGAAGGGATAAAATGAGCATGACAATTAATTATCGCTTGATTTCACACATAAGGGAGTGGTAAAGTTTTCATTTTTTGACCTGGATTAAACCTTCAAGAGAACTTCTGATCATTTTACGTCAACTAGTGAAACAATTTAAATTAAAAATTCGTGTAGTTTAAAAATAGATGTGAGGGAAATTGAAGTCGATTGAAGTTAATAAATAAAAATAAAATTTATTAGCTTATTAGTCAAGTTTTACAGAACAGAAGAGTCGACTTATGTACACAGAAAAAAATCTAAAAGGTATTTGTTTTTGGGAAGGAATTTCTAGTTGAAAAATTAAGTGAAAATACGTTTCCATAACTTTTCACAATAAACTGGACAGAACATTTTTGGCAGCAGGAAAAAAAAGGTTTAAAAATCCTTCATTTACTGGAGAGGGTTATGACGGAATGTTCGAGAGAAGTGATAGAATTACGTTTTATTACTTTCGTCACCCATTGATTGAATATGGTGGTGTTTTATGGGACCCACATTTTGGATATCAAATACAGGAGTTGGAGGGGTGCTTAGGAGGGCAGCTAGATATGTTTGTGGTAATTACCGCAGAACCCAATTATGTGATAAAGAAGCTGGATTGGGCGTCATTGGAAGATACAAGAGTGTGCTTGGAAGGATATTTATATAAGAATTAGGAGTATTACATGCATAGGAACAGATGACCATAGCCACAAACTGGCACTCAATTTCAGGAATAAGGTAAAGCGAAAATTTTCGTTTGTGTGTTAAGGAGTCGGGGATTGGAATAAATTACAATGAGAAGTACTGAATGGTTTACCAAAAACACTGAAAATTGCCAACGCAGCATGTGGTCGATCGTCATTACTTAAATTAAACCTACCTTCTAGTTTACATAACCTTACTCTAAGAATTCTTTCCTTGAGGAAGTAATGGGTTATTATGCTTAAAATTGCATCATCGACTCACATTTATTTCTGGATTGTCTCTGATTGTTGAAAGATTGATATGCAACCACATCAGAAATATATATGTGAGGAACGTAAGTGGTTTTCAAGTAGGCAACATGGCTTTAGGCAAGGATATCCATCAGTTGGTGGAATATATACAAGATATTTCAGAAAAAATGGACAAGAGAGGCCACATTGATAGTGTTGCACTAGATCTTTCAAAGGCTTTTGACAGAGTGAGCCATAAAATGGTAGCAAATAAGGTAAAAACTATTGGAGTGGATGAGAAAGTGATTTGCTGAGTAGAAGAGTTTATAAAAGGTAGAAAACAGAAAGTTAGGGTAAGAAATGCAGTATCAAAAGAGGTGGAAGTAAAAGTGGGAGTGCCGCAGGGTAGCTATTCATTATTCTAAGGGGGCGTCCATTAATTACGTGAGGAGTTTTTCCGGAATTCCGGACCCCCCCATTTTTCTCTGGTGTGACTTCGTGAGATTTGGTCGGACCCTGCCCCCCCTGTAAAATGACGTGAGATTTTGACGGAGACCCCCCCCCCCTACCCTACGAATGAACCTCGCAACTTTTTGAGACCTTTTTTTTTAGGTCTCATGCTCCCAAGGGCGGTTATACCCCAGAAAGTCCCCCCCCCCCCTTATTTCACATCACGTAATTAATGGATGCCCCCTAATGAATAATTGTGTTGATTGTTTACTATCTGAAATTAGATTGTTTGCAGATGACATAATGCTATATAAAAGGATCAAAACGGTAGAGGATTGTTTAAGGTACGCGCACAGTACAGCAGGCCGCACCGCATCGCATCGCATTGAGCGAAAATGCTGCAACGCACATCTGGACGCAGCGAGTCGCATTTCTTTTATTGTCGCCGCCTTCGATTCTCGACGATTATTCAGCCGCTTCTGCACTGCAAATGGGCACATCAGACAGAGGGCTATTATTTTTATATATTCATTGAAGAAGAAGAAAATTAAGAAGAAAAGGTGATGGGTTTAATTTAAAAAGGAATTTTCCGCATTTCTTAGGCACATTAGATGGCAAACATGTTATAACAGTTCTACCGAATTGCGGTTCTCTTTATTTTTAATTCAGAAAAATGAATGTTTTCCATGGTTTTATCAGCCCTTGCCGTTGCTGAATACCGTTTTGGTATTTTGGCTGTCGGAGGATTGGGGAAAAAATTAAGATGGCAAAACATTTAGCCACAACAATTTATGTGAGGCAATGGCTGCAGGAAAACTGAATTTGCATGTTGACAACTGAGATAACATGCAGTATGTAATAGTAGTGGATGAGGCTTTTCCACTTTCGAGATGAGGCCTATTCCAGAATATCAGATAAAATGAAATGAAGAGAAACAAACCGTCAATTACAGGCTCAATAAACTATGGAGGGTGATCGGTAACTGCTTTGGTGTTATAGGTAGAAGGTTTCAAAATCTATAAAGAAGAATGTCGGTGTTACCTAATTGATAAATAAAGTAATACTGGCCACGTGCTGCATTCATAACCTTTTGATTAACGATATCTGAATTGGGTTGCAGAAGATAAGAACGATAGCGACAACAAAGAAATATCAATATTTGACTTACACAGGTTTCTAGGTTACATCAATAATCATTAAGATTTGGAATTACTTCACAAAATATTTTTAAACAACTAGGTTAGTTGGTAACACGAAACTTTAGAAGCGGCATTCAAAGAAAGTGATAGAAAATTATAATACACACGTAAAATAAACAAAAAATACGAAACATGACATTATACCTGGTTGTTTTAACTAGTTTCCTATTTCCTCCCAAATTTTATTTTTTTTTATTATATTTTGCGTCTTGTAAATCATAAAACTCTGTGAAAGTCATTACTAATGAGATGCAGTACTCTTCATCCATTATGTTTGAATAGTTTAAGTTAAAACATACAAGCAAAGAACAAGCGAGCATGAGCTAGAAATTTTATAATTTTTTAATCTTTATTAAATTTCATAAAGTAATTAAATTTTCAGATTGTAATTACTTATATTTTTTCAGAAATCATCCACCATCCTGCGTACAAATTTTAAGCTAATTTTCTTGAAGAAATTTAGTTAATTCACAGAATTAGGAACACACACGTTACAAAAGTCAGCCACTGCTGATGGAGCTCCTATCGCAAACCTGGTCGCGACTGAGTGCATCGAGGCGCACAGGCGGAAAAATACGCCTGGCCAAGTGATCCGGTAGTGCGACGCGATGCGGCCCGCCCCGCCCCGACTCGACCCGCCTCTGGTGTGCGTTACCCCCATTAAAATCAATGTAAGCGATTGCAGACGCATTTCTGCGATGCAACGCGACGCGATGCGGCCCGCCGTAGTGAGCGCGGACGTTAAACAGTTGCAGGGTGATCTGGACAGGATATCTAGTTGGGTTGGTAAACATGGGATAAAGATAAATGCAAAGAAGAGTTAGCTTATTACATACACAAATAAAAAACTAAAGGTTGATTATGATTATAAGGTGGAGAAAGAATTGCTTGTTGAAGACTTGAAATGTAAATATCTTGGAATTACATTTGATAACAAGCTTAATTAGACAGGACACATTCGACAGGTGGTAGGAAAAGGTTTCAAAATTCTGCACTTGTTGGAGAGAGTGATGAGGGATGTACGAAAGAAGTAAAAGACTGGTCAGACCATTGTTCGAATATGGTAGTGTAGTATGGGACTCTCATTTTGAGTATCAAATACAGGAGGTGGAGAGGGTGAAAAAAAGGGCTGCTAGATTTGTTTCCGGAAATTATCGCAGAATGCAATCAGTAACAGATATGATAAAAGAGTTGGAATGAGATTCATTGGAAGACAGGAGGAGGATGAGGAGGGTCATGGGAGTGTACAGGGCATATACTGGCGATGGGGCATGGAATGATATTGGTGTAGGTATGAAAAGAAGTGCATTGAAGGGAAACAATGACCATGATCACAAGCTGGCACTCGATTTCAAACAAAAAGGTATGGGAAAATTCTGTTTTTTAGGCAAGGGTGTCAAGGATTGAAATAATTTAACAAGGGAAATGATGAATAATTTACCAAAAACGTTGAAAGAATTTAAAGTTAAAATTTGTAAAGGGCCAATGTAGGTGGTCGCAGGAAAGGAGGAAGATGGTTGTGTAGAGAAATTGCCACCGGAGCATGCGCTCCATTGCAATTGAATTAAATATTATTATAAGTATTTAGATACCACATTAGAGAGAAATTCCCAACGTCTTTGAAAATTTGATTTGTGTTGAAGCCTCCATTCCTGTGATTTAAGATATCTGCTGATATATCGTTTAACATGACTACTGGAATTTGTGAAGGCGTCACAACTGATGGCTTTACGTTTAGGAGGTCTTGACTTTGACTCTTGTGGCAGATAAGACCCTCTAGTTCGAAGTTACCATAATATGTTGTGGAACCTTGACATAAGAAGATAGACAAGTTCTCCCAGGCTTTTACCTATCATCATCGTTAATTTCAGAACAAACACTGTAAAACCAATAACTATTCTCGGCGTAGACGTCAACTGGAAATAGCCGTTCTTAGCGGGCACTTATGTCCTTGAAGACAGCGAGTCGGCTTTATACGTTAGCTCACGCGTTTACTTTCTTTTCCAATGTTGGCAGTCACAGAGGTCACGGATCAACAGGTGTTTGAAGGCTAGCGAGCGTCACGCGCCGCCTGGACACCACTTCACGCCTCGTGATCAATATTGTTTCCTTAGTCCTTCATTTCACTAACGCTTGCTTTGGAAAGGAAGGGCTCACAAACTTCATGCTGATATTTTTTATAAAAAGATTTTTTTAAACCGATTGAAGAACGTATCTTTTTCTTCCTTCGGGCTTTATAGCGCGCCGTGGTGATTAGAGAATGGGGGCAAAGGAGGAGAAGGACTTCGGCCATGACCTTCTGAAGGAACCATCTCGACATTCATCTCAAATGACTTCGAGAATCCAAGGAAATCCCTAGAAAACGAAGGCCACTCATGATTTTTTTATGATATACCAATAACAATTCATGTAGAAAACCTTGCTGATGCTGTCTACCAGCAAAATCTTGAGAATAAATTAGAGAAAGGACAATTTATGAATGGTTTTCAACCAAAATTTATGACTGGACCTAGGGAAAGAGCAACAGTTCATCAGGTTGTGGAGGTGAGTCCTTCTGTTAGGAAACTTCTGTTACAGCAAAAGAAAGTCTTCATAGAATTTTCTGCTATAGCAGTGAAAGACTACGTTAAAACCACCAAAGGGATCAGTGCAAGAAAAGTTCTCAACTTTCAATATGCATACCGTGTAACAGACGGGGCAAAAGCTGCAACAAGAAGGGTAAAGAGTGTCCTACCTACCAATTACTCCTACAACGAGCTGTAAACAGGACTGATTATGGATAGTTTACTACAAGGAATAGATATGGGAAACGACATATACTCTCAACTGGCTAATGTAATTAGGAAAATAGTTGAGGATGTAATTGGGAAGCAGACTACAAAAACGAAAGGAAACCCCCCTTCAAGACAAAAAATAAATGCAAAAAGGGCTGCCTGCTTCAGAGAGAAACTAAAAATGGAGAAGAATCGTAAGAAACAAGATGTTGGAACGCAGACGGACGACCACTTATTACAGATTAACGAAATCTCTTCGAGTTCCGCCAGTCATCCCCGGAACCCTTATGTCAAAAGGATTGGTCTGGGTTGGAATACAGACAGACCAAATTGGGTTGAACATTACTCACGACCTGTAGCGAGTCCAAAATTGGTGGAACAACCACTTAAGATTGGAAACATAGCAGACAGATGCAGTTCTATAAACCCTAAAACAATATACAGTGATTTTGAAACTAATTTAAAACTCGGTCGACTGGAGGAGGCTCCGAATCTCAATGTGGCGCTGAGGCATCTAACTCGAATAGCGCATCCGGCCGGTAAATATGTAACCTTCCCTCAGCTAGAAGCGATTGATCGTATACATCTAAAATCCATCAATCTTCCTACAGAGACTTCTCAGCTTCTCTCTCTTGTGCATGAAGTCATCGAAAGGAGGAATGAAACTTTTGATCCCGATCAAATATATAAACAGTACGTATTAACTCATGGGCGTATAGTTTTCGATTCGAAACTCCCATGGCCACAGTGCAATATCCACACCAGACATCCATAAAACACAAAATGTCTTGTAAGCTGCGAATTGCACAACTAAACGCCAGGAGAAGCAACTTGGTTTTGCAGGAGGCGAGGAAGCTGTCCGAGGAACATAAATGGGATGTCATATGCCTTCAGGAGACACATTCATGCTTCGGGAAGATTCCTTACATGCCGGTATCGTCACAGATAATCTCAACAGGTAGAAACCCTATGACAGCAATAGTAGTGCTATCCAGACAAGTTACTATAACTAGTTAGTGCAGTTGGACGGTCACTCAGTAAAGTAGCGTGTTATAGCTTTACATTTTATCTTTAGTGGTGTGTGGATTTAGTTAGTTTTATCTTTGAGTGTTTACTTTTGTAGAAAGTAGAGGTTAGTTGCAGTTGGACGGTCACTCAGTAAAGTAGCGTGTTATAGCGTGACATTTTATCTTTAGTGGTGTGTGGATTTAGTTAGTTTTATCTCTGAGTGTTTACTTTTGTAGAAAGTAGAGGTTAGTTGCAGTTGGACGGTCACTCAGTAAAGTAGCGTGTTATAGCTTTTCATTTTATCTTTAGTGGTGTGTGGATTTAGTTAGTTTTATCTTTGAGTGTTTACTTTTGTAGAAAGTAGAGGTTACTTGCAGTTGGACGGTCACTCAGTAAAGTAGCGTGATTTAGCTTGACATTTTATCTTTAGTGGTGTGTGAATCCGCTTAGTCTCTGATTGTCTACTTTTTGTAAGAAGTACAGGTTATTTAGCAGTTTAAGGTCTTTTCCTCAGTAGCTTATCTTTGTGTTACATTTTATCTTTAGTGGGGTGTAGATTTGATTATTGTTCTCACTGAGTTTTTTGCAGTTTATCCAACGTACAGATTAGTTCGAGTTTCTGTTCATTTTTCTTTTTTTTTCGATTTTAAAAAGCAGTATGTCTAGGGACTGTGATTGCTGTGTGCAGACGCGAGCTGAGGTGGCTGATCTGCGAGCTCAGCTTGCTGCTGTGTTAGCGAAAGTTACACAGCTGGAAGCTGCCGTAGAAGGTTGCAGCAGATGCGATATTGGTGAACTCGATGTAGCCACGCCGCTCACTGATTCACCTATGTCGAGCATTGTACCTGCATCCCAGGCTGAAAAGTTGGAGGCCGTGCCTAGGTCACCTGACGGTGACAGGCATATGGCTACCAGACTTCGAAGCCGCACACGGGGGCAGTCGAACAGACTTAAAGGCCAAGACGGTGAACTTGTTCGACTGTCCAACCGGTATGACGTATTGTCGGAGACTGATCCAGTCCCGCAATTGTCATCCTGCGAGCTGACGGCCCCCCAGCACGCTAGGTCTGGGCGATCGCAGAAGGGTATTCTGGTAGTTGCGAGCTCTAATGTTAGGCGGTTTATAGAGCCCCTTACGGAAATGGCGGATTACTCGGGGAAGAAATCCAACGTCCATTCGGTGTGTATTCCGGGTGGTCTGATCCGAGATGTGGAGCAGGCCATCCCGGATGCCATAGAACGGACGGGGTGTAGCCAACTGCAGATTGTGGCTCACGTCGGCACCAACGATGCTTGTCGCCTTGGGTCGGAGGTTATCCTCTCTTCCTTCCGGCGGCTGGCTGAAAGGGTGAACTCTGTGGCAAGTGGCCGCAAGATTTCGGCGAAGCTAACCATCTGTAGCATCGTAGACAGAGTTGATTGTGGACCTCTGGTTCAGAGCCGTATTGAGGGGCTGAACCAGAGACTACGACGTTTCTGTGATTATATTGGCTGCAGATTTCTCGATCTCCGTCATAGGGTTGAGTCATGTAGGGTTCCCTTGAATAGGTCAGGTGTGCACTACACACGTGAATCGGCTACACGGGTGGCAGGGGCCGTGTGGAATGCACTGGGTGGTTTTTTAGGCTGAGGGAGGAAGACCCGAAACATGAAATACAGTTACGGGCAACCCAATCAGATACAACACCGGAATGTAGGAGAAACGTAAAACAGTCACAACAGTTAAAAGTACTCGTAATTAACTGTAGAATCGTTTGTAACAAACAACCAGAACTTGAAAGCATTATTTGTAGCACAGAAGCGGATATCATTATCGGTACAGAAAGTTGGCTAAAACCGGAAATAAGTTCCGCCGAAACTTTTAAAGACAGCATGAACGTTTTTCGTAAAGACAGATTACATTCTCATGGAGGTGGGGTATTTATAGCTGTGAGTAAATTCCTCCCATGTAATGAAATAGAAGTCGATACTATCTGTGAAATTATATGGATTAAACTCAATGTTGCTGGGTCAAAACTCGTCATAGGCGCCTTCTACCGTCCACCCGATTCTGACATAGCTATCGCCGAGGAATTAAGAAGTAATGTTAACAGTATAGCTAGCCGTTTTCAGGATCATGCTATGATTCTGGGAGGCGACTTCAATCTGCCTTATATCGACTGGCGAAATTATGTTCACATTACTGGTAGCAGGGATAAGGCAGCTTCTGAAGTAATTCTCGATCTATTCTCCGATAATCATCTCGAGCAGCTAGTGAATGAACCTACGCGGTGTCATAACGGTAGCGAAAACATTTTAGACTTGCTGGTTACCAACAGGCCAGAATTATTCACCGACATTTCAACGACCACTGGAATAAGCGATCACAAAGCGGTAATTGCGACTATCAAATTAATGACCAAGCGAAAAAGGGGAAATGGACGGATTGTATACAGATTCAGTAAGGCCTCAAAGGAGTATTTTAGAACCTACCTGAGGAATACTTACCATAACTTTAAGTTAAAAAAGGACACCGTTGAAGAGATGTGGCATCGATTTATACATATAGTCAAGGAAGGTATGGAAGTACATATACCGAAGCGGAAAATGAATGGGGAAAATGATCCACTGTGGTACACATGCGAAGTCAAAAGATTACTCAAAAAACAAAGAAGGATACACGCACGCTACAGAAGGAAGAGGTCTCGCAGCGATTTAGAAACCTTGGCTGAGTTAAGACTACGTGTGAAGAATGTAATGCGTGAGGCATTCAACGATTTTCATTCAAACACTCTCTCTAAGAGTCTCGCAGAAAACCCAAAGAAATTTTGGTCGTATCTTCGTAAAGTCAGTTGTACCAACAGCAATATTCCAGCACTAGTTCACGAAGGGTCCGAGGTTATTGAAAGCCGCGATAAAGCTAATGTACTAAATACTGTATTCAAAAATTCATTTACTGACGAAAATAAGGATAGCATTCCCGTTTTCCCACGTCGTGTCGAGTTGGAGATGGAATCATTACGAATAGATACTGCAGGTATCATAAAGCAATTAGAGCTCCTAAAGTGGGGAAAAGCACCTGGCCCGGATGGTATTCCAGTAAGAGTATTTTCAGAACATGCGGCGGGCCATTTCTGTCTGATATATTCAGTAAATCCCTAGAAGAGCGAAAAGTACCTTCAGACTGGAAAATAGCGCAAGTAACTCCGATTTTCAAGAAAGGTGATCGAAGCGATCCTGGAAACTATCGTCCCATATCTATAACATCTGTTTGTAGTAGAGTTATGGAGCATATTATATGCTCGAACATTATGAATTTCCTAGATGAAAATAATTTGCTTACAACAAATCAACACGGATTTCGGAAGAAAAGATCATGTGAAACGCAGCTGGCCCTGTTTACACACGATGTAATGAAAGTTATTGATGCAGGTTCACAAGTAGATGCAATTTTTTTAGATTTTAAGAAAGCCTTTGACTCTGTGCCACACAACCGCCTTTTAGCGAAACTACGAGCGTACGGTATATCGGATCAGCTTTGCGAATGGATAAAGGATTTTCTAACTGGTCGATCGCAGTATGTCGTTGTTGAAGGAAAAAGTTCTTCTAATCTAGATGTCACATCGGGTGTACCTCAAGGAAGTGTAATAGGACCACTTCTTTTTTTAATTTTTATAAATGATCTCGGAGACAAAGTGAAAAGCCTTTTTAGATTGTTTGCTGATGATGCGGTTATTTACAGGGAAGTAAGGAATTTGGCCGATTGTTTAGCAATTCAGCGTGATCTGGATGTTATTTTGGCATGGTGCGCTGAGTGGCAACTCACACTAAATTGTAAAAAGTGTAAGACAATGAGCATAACTAACAAAAAGAATCCAATTGTTCAGAAATACGAGGTAAACAGTTCAGTTATTGACGTGGTCGATTCTATGAAATATTTGGGAGTAACAGTACAAAGGAACATGAAATGGGACTTACATATTAATACGTTGGTAGGTAGAGCTAATTCTAGGCTGCGGTTCCTAGGTCGAATTTTGAAAAATTGTAATGTGTAGTGGGGTCTCTGCTTATGCGCGTGTGGTGCAGGGTTTGAGTCCCGCAGATGTCGCCAGAGATCCGTTTTGGATGGCTGAGTGGTTATTGATTGGTGACTGATTGACTATCGGAGGTGTGATCACTAACCTGACCGATAGCAACGTCTTCTTGATGTTCTTCTTTTCTTCTTGTCAGGACGACGGCCTTCTCTGACACCAGTCGATCGTTGATGACGCAGAATCGACAACTGCGCGGACAATAGCTGCCGAAACAACTAATGTATAATAAAAGATGTTACTGTTTTTTATTGAAGGCTGCGTAGAGTTCTTTGGCTTGAGTGTTGTTAGCCTGATACGGTTTGGTAAGGTTTATTACTGACGGAAACAGAGATTACAGATTAGTTCCAGTTTATTCGCCGTTAAGTTACACACGGACAGTTTCATAAATACAGGAACGTAATTTCTGCACCACGCAATATGTTAGCAATACCCCCGCTAGCTTGAATTTAGACTCGTTGCCGAAATGGGGTACAAAGTGATATGTTGGTAGTAAAATCACGACACACTCCTACATAGATGTGTTACGTACAAACTCCCGAGGCGGACTGCCTTCAGTGCATGTGCACTCGCTACTAAGTGCTGACGCTTATCACCGGAGGTATGGTGTTACGTTGCGCCACAGCGCTCTGCGCCTGTAGCAGAGGACGAATATTCACTCCGCTTTAACACAATATTACGGGGATTTATTTGGCTCCCTTACAAATGAACAAACAAAGGAGATAGCGTACAAATCTCTTGTGCGTCCACATTTGGACTATTGTTGTGCCATTTTGAATCCGTTTCGTAAGGGGCTGATTGAGAGTACAGAAAAAGTACAGAGAAGAGCCGCTCGATTCGTGACCGCTTGCTACAGTCCTTATGAAAGCGTTACAGAACTGATTAGTAAACTAGGCTGGGAGTCTCTGGTAGATAGACGACGCACGATTCGTATAAACTTATTGGTAAACATGCGTACTCCCACTTTCACTTACGAGTGTAGTGAAATACTTCGTCCACCAACCTATTTGGGTCGGCATGACAGGAAAGATAAAATTAGAGAAATAAGGTGCCGCACTGATTCTTATATGAATTCCTTTTTTCCTCGTACCATTAGGGATTGGAATGCACAACAAAGAGATTAGGTTTGGTGCTGAGCACCCTCTGCCACCCACAGTTTTGTGATTTGCAGAGTATATATGTAGATGTAGATGTAGATGTAGATGTAGATAGTGCAGTTCTGTGATGAACATACGACATGTGTGGAACTCATTGCTGACTGGGGTAGTGTAATTCTCGTCAACATGTATTTTCAATATAGTGATCCCATTGAACCATACATTGGGAAGATAAGAGAAGTGTGCACTGCCCTAGCCAACAGACCAATAGTGATAATGGCTGACGCCAATGCTAGATCCGAACTCTGGCATAGCGGGGAGACAAATATTAGAGGCGAGCTTTTAGTGGAAGCTATTAGTGAACTGAATCTAGAAGTAAGAAATCTACCACATAAACCCTACACATATAGCAACCGAGCAGGAGCTAGGTCAAACATCGATGTAACATTGACCAATCTGCGAGGTGGGAACTTATTGAGGAATTGGAACGTTTTAGAATTTTTAACTACCAGTGATCACAATGTTATTACTTTTGAGTTGGTCAGAGGGAGGAACGATTTTGACACATTGGAGGCGCAGACTTCCAAGGTGCATTACAACATCCGACAGGCAGACTGGAACAGGCTGAGGGAAAGTTTTACACAACAAGAAATCCTATTAGATGATAATGATGTAGATCGAGCCGCAAAGGACCTTTCTCGGGCACTCCAAATATCAATGAGGAGATCTATTCCTCTTAAGAGAACCATTGGCACAGTCGACAAACCTTGGACTGATAGACTGCAAAGACAACGACAAAAGATGCACAAAGCAAGAAAAGATTACCAACGTTGCCTCATCTACAACGTTAGAGGACAGCTCCTGGAAAGATATAGACAAATTAAGAGTGAATTCCGAGAACTGTTAATACTAAGTAAACAAAAAAGCTGGGAAACATTTGTGAAAACAAACTTGCGTACAGACCCCTGGGGTATCCCATACAAAATTGCAGCAGGGAAGGTAAAACCCCCAACTACACTGTCTACTGTACAGAATCAAGATGGAACCATGACTACGAGCTGGAAATCTACTGCAGAAGTGTTACTCCAGGAACTCCTTCCAGATGATAAAATGGAAGATGACGAGATGGAGCATCGAGAGCTCCGTCTGTAAATTGACCAACATAGGCAAAGTACCACCGATACTCCTGATATTAGCATCTTGGAGGTAGTACAAGCAATAAATGCCTTGTCCAGGAATAAAGCTCCGGGTCCGGATGGTATTCCAGCTGAAGTAGTACAAGAACTGGTAGTGCCAGTAGCCCCCACTCTGTGTAAGCTCTATAATGCATGCCTGCATCAGGGAAGAGTACCAAACATCTGGAAGCAGAGTGAGATATTAATCATCAAGAAGGGAGATGACAAGGATCCAAAATTACCTAAATCATATCGACCCATCTGCTTGCTAAACGTGCTGGGAAAATACAAGAAAAGGTGCTGTGCAAGAGGTTACAAGAACATTGGGAGAAGGAAGGGATGAATCCAAACCAATATGGATTCAGAGCGGGGAGATCTACAGAAGATGCAATCAACCGGACAATGAATCTGATACAGAACTCAAATCAGAATTACGTGTTAGGGGTTCTTGTCGATATATCTGGGGCATTTGATAATCTATGGTGGCCTGCACTTTTTGCACGGCTTAAGGAACTTAATTGTCCAAAGAACTTGTATAACACCTTGAAAGATTACTGTAAGAACAGATATGTTAAACTTAGGTGTCCTGGAGTATCCATTGATAAAAAACTAACAAAGGGTTGCCCACAGGGATCCATTTTTGGTCCGATAGTTTGGAACTTTGGGCTTTAACCGGGAATGGCAAGGCTGCAAAGAATGCCGGAACTCCTGGACTTGTTGCATTTGCAGATGACCTATTCTTAATTATAGAGTGTAAAACCAGAGCCGAAATTGAGGCTAAAAGCGCAAAGGTTCTGCGTGAACTCAGTCGATGGTGCAGACAAGTCAAACTAAGATTAGCACCTCAAAAAACCTGTTATATGTTACTGAAAGGCAGATTACAGAGCAGTCCAACCATTAAAATAGACGGAGTTACAATAAGAAGAAGTCCCTTCAGTCGATACCTTGGTGTGAAATTAGACGAAAGTCTAAATTTTATGGCCCATATGGAGGAAGCATGTGGGAGAGCCACCTCAGTCATGAATAAATTAATCAGTATGGGACAAAGGCGTTTCCAACTTTCACCGCTTGTTATTCGAATATACCACAATACAATATTAACTTCAATTGTAGGGTATGCAGCCAGCGTCTGGGCGAAACACCTCAGAAAAGTAAAACCCAGCAAACTTTTGAGGAGGACACAGCGAAGTATTCTAATCAGGCTGAGTGGTGCTTACAAAACAACAGCAACTGATGCCCTTACCGTGGCACTGGGGGTGTGGCCTCTGGACTTGGAAGTTCGCAAGCGGGGAGCATTATACTGGCTCAGGAAAGGGAATCCGGAACAGGTAGAGAAAATCACGGGAGCACCAGCAACAACAGCTGCAGAAGTAAACAAATTGTTATTGGAAGAATGGCAGCAAAGGTGGAATGATAGCACAACAGGTAGAAGGACATATGATATGTTTCCAAGTGTCTGTGAAAGGCTCGAAATGTCGCATCTTCTCCCATCGCCTGGGCTGGTACATTACATAACAGGTCATGGCCCTTACAACAGTGAATTGCAAAGAAGAGAAATAGTGGACAATGGTAGCTGTTACTGCGGAAGCGAGGGCACTCCGGAACATGTTGTATGGGAGTGTATTTCAACAGCGGAACAAAGAACCCCATATCAGCAAATATTACAGGGCAGGCGAATTTTTACATATTGCGTGACCAGGAATTGTGGTACTTTCTTGATGAAGCTTGCAATCTGGTCTCACAAGCAGCCAAAGATAGGTTCTTGGCACTTAGAATCCGTTTCAACCGACAGCGACCAGCGACCGAGCAGTGATGATTACCGAATAAAGAAACTCCCGATGGGTCGAAGGAGGACGCCTCTACTTCCAGAAGTCATCTCCTGAGGGAGGTAAGTTACTCCGAAGTGGCTGTGCCGGGAGTAAATGTGTAAATGTGTAAAAGTCGTAAATATACAAAGTGAGAAACAGTGGGACAATAGTGAAATAAGTGATTTGTGTATGTGAAAGTTTCTTTGTTTAATTATATATAGTAGTATTGTGTGTGAATGCATGTTATTCAAATTACTAATTTACAGTATAAATGTATATATCATAAAACACTAACACATATCATATACATTCTTACACATTGTTAATTTAATTATGTAACTAATTTTTGTGAAATTTTTATAAGTTTATGCGTTACTAACTTGTTTTACATCCTGAACAATATTTAGCTATTATTTGCAAACTATAAATTTATATTATGTACTGTAATAAAACTCAATGTTGGATAGGGGCTACGTTGAGAAGAGAAATATTATTGCATAAAAAGGGAGGGGGGGATTATTATTAATTAAATATAATTAAAAATGATTTTAATTTATTAAAGGTGAACTAAAGGAACTAGAACCGTGAACTATTGTACACAAAATAATATCCCATTTATTGATTCTTATGGCTTATACAAGGCCGGGTAATAGTTAACTTTACGTTAAACATATTCAGAGACCACAAAAACAAGAAATACCCGACGTTTACAATCCGCCGATGAAAAGCAAACACAAAACTGAATGAAATATTTCAACATTAAATAGCAAAGTTAACATATGATCAACGTGGCAACACAGGCCATCAAATTGAAGCTAACATTTACTACAACAAAGGAATATCCCAGGGGCGCCATATAAAGTTAAAGAAAAGCATCGTCTTGAATTTACAATTAGCAAGATGCTTGGAATTTGCAATGAAACATAAAATCAGCTAGCTCAGTGATTTTGTGGCGGGAGCAGAGTCTTATCTCAGTGCCGCTTAAGGGCTCACAAGTCTCGTCAAAACCCAATGAATTGTGACCATATGCATCCGGTACTTTACCATTAATGCAGCGCCACTGCAGCTGTGAAAGCCAGGTTAGCGGGTACGACCGCGTTACCAAAACAGCTTCCAGGTAATGGCAGGCATGCCATACGACTTCTCGCTTCCCAGAGCAAGAGAGTGATCAG
>JARYHS010005641.1:0-27129 GCA_031002005.1 Vandiemenella viatica
GAGGCAAGAGAGTACTACACCACTTTTTTGTTTCCATGATTGGTACCGGTAGTTGTGTAGACTTGGACATGTGTATCTGCGTCTCTCTTTGTGCATGTAAGCGTAAGTAACTCGTCTGTCTGATGATTTTTGTAACGATAGTTCTGTCCAGTTAATCAGTTGTAACGACAATTCTGCCCCCACTTCATCGTTTCCGTGATGCTTGCTGTCAGTTCTGTCGATCTCGCTGTATGCATGTACAAGTGTGTGCGTGTGTCATTCCTCTGTGGATTTGAGTCTAAAATATATGGTTATAGAATTATCAACGTGTGCTTCTAACCATTGTTTCAGGGCTTAGACAATCTCCCATTTCGATGTGCTCTTTACAGTTTACTGCCGTTTGTGTTGGCATGTGAATTTGATTCTCACTACATAAAAATCATTTAACAGAGAGGGGTGATGTACCAGAGAAGCGAAGGACTTGGGTACAAACCCACAGTCAGACCATTGCTTGTGTGGTGTAGTATGGAGTCCACATTTTTTGTACATCAAATGCAAGGTGCAAAGGAGGGCAGTTAGATTTATCTGTGAAAATATTCAGTAAGTGACATAATAAAGGAGCTGGGGCTGGGATGTCATTGGAAGATAGGAAGAGTGTTGAGGCTGTAGGTGGCGTATAATGCTGTTAGAATGGATATTGGTGGAATAATTCTGAGTGGTGTATGGAGCCTAAGTTGACCATGACCACAATCTCGCACTAGACTTTAGGTGATGAGGCCTGAGTGGATAAAATATCTAAACACCCACTTTGACCTAACAATTTACGACAGTTCAAGTGTGAGCACTATCTTAGGCGTAATAGAACCTATGGTGACGTTTTGGATACTTGTCGATGTGTGGGGATCTTCTATGAAAATGTGGGTTATGATGTCTGTTTGATGACCAAGTTAGCTAAGAGCATTATGGTAACTTTATCGTGGTTACTTGAACAAAGCATGCAATTACAAACAAATGTCAGACTTGGTCCTGAATCCGAAGGTTGGCGTTAGATGGGAACATTTTAAACCGAATGGAGAACTCTCCTGGGTCCTGATTTATTGAAAATAATTTCCTGGTAAAACTGCAGTAGAAGCACCTTAAAGTGAACATTTTGGTACCTGGCTACTGATTAGCAGAATTTTGAATTTTTGGTTTACTTTAACGCACGAACAGAAGGTAACTGATCAGGGGTTGGATTGGGAATCATTGGAAAACAGAAGGTGGTTTGACGAAGTGCTGGGCGTATGTTGGCGATGAGGCTAGGGGTGGATCTTGGTGAAAGAATTAGGAATAGAATATCAGTAGGAGCCGGCACATAAGGGAGTGGGTAAATTTTCTATATCTCCACCTTGGTCACAGGCGATGGTCTCAGGCATGTTCTGTGCTTAGCGTGACTCGATTTTTATCACATAGGACTGCGTACTTCGATTCGACAGGGGTGAAATTAGTAAGATTAACAGACGTATTTCGTTCCTGGAACATACGTGCTGAGCTGTAAAATACAGTTAAAGGTGTCAATCACTGATGTATCACAAGGGATTTATTGGAATTTTAGACAAAGTGCAGCTAAGGACACTCAATTTGTGATTGCTTACGAAAGCATAACAGAATTGATACATAGATTGGTCTGGATTGACAGACGACAAAGGTTTGACCTTGGTGGCAACAATTACGAGTGCAATGAAATATTTTATACCAATGGCAACAGAGATAAGATTAGGGAAATAAGGAGTCGTACTGATGTTTCCATTCCTTGAGTTTTGCCATTGTCAAACTGGAAACTTTGATTTTCCTAGCCTTGGTGTGGGAAAGGCTTTGTCACAAATAATTTCAAGTGGCCTCTTGTCCAAAGACAGGGTTGAGAAATAGGCTTGAAAAAATTACAGCCTGATTGGTTTGACATCATGTATTCACTTCAGAAATGTCTGTAGGGAAAGAAACTGGTTTTCAAATCGACAACTTTGCTTTAGTTTAGGAGCTATTAATTCATCGAGGTCACACTTACATCCATCAGTAAACCCCTTCAATGCCTCTTTGAGTTCAAAAAGTGTCTGTGTTTCATTACACACAATTTAATACATCCTTTAAAATACACGGAATGTAGGTGACACTCGTGAGCTATATTGTATTGTTCATAACGAATCCAACATGATGTGACTAATTGAGTTTGTTTCCCGTCTCTTCGTCGGTGTATTAATTTTTAATGTCTGCCTGCTTCGATGAACGGAATTTTTTTATGGTTTTCCCTACCTTCGTCGGTGAATGTCTCTCGGTTTCAATGAAAGGATTTCACCATTGATGGGTTTTTGAGGCTACGAATTTTGAAAGGAATAACGTATGTGTGGTATTGCTATACTTTATCACAATAATTTCATTTTTTAAACTTTTTAACGTCTCTCTAACAACGTGGCCTTTAGAGACAGGGAAAGGATGAGAAGGAATTCGGCCATGTCCTTTTGAAGGAAGCATCCCCGGCATTCACTTGGAGTGTTTTGGGAAACCATGGATGCCTGGATGGGGATTCGAACCTCCGTCCTCCCGAATGCGAGGCAAGAACGCTAAATAATTTCATGAAAACAGGTACACATAGAATTCTTCCTCGGTTTTATATCTGGAGTTTATGACGGTTTTTTTCCCCCCCATATCGAACGTTAAAAGGAAACATTTATGCTTTTCGACTTATTTTTTATTCATAGCAAGCTGGCGCCATACTCTCTAGGTGTGGAAACTAAAATTTTCGTTTTGAAATTGACGAGTTGGAACGGCTTTTTCAATAAAAACACCGCTGCCGGACTCGAACCGGCGACCTAGCCCCAACGCTACCGATGTCTGCTCACGTAATATCCGTTGATGTGGACTTTAGTAAAAAAATCGCAATGGGTCACGCTTAAGTATTTTTCACGACACAGAACAGAAGAAAATATTTTACTGTGTGTCGATAGTAGCCAAGATGTTTCGCAGCGCTTGCTTAACAGGACGCTAGGAATACACATTTCGTCACGCTTAATGGATAAGCAAACAGTCGAGTGGAATTGTACACATTTCGCAGAGCGCGCCCTGGAAATACTTGCCACCGAACGCCACCTACCAGTGAGCCAAAGAACTAACGGGGGCTGCCATCTACCAGCGGATCTGTAAACTAACGGTCCAGCGCCATCTAGCCGCCGATCGGGGAACTAACGGCGGCCATCTTGACCGGCCAAACGGGGGCGGCCATCTTGTGACGTCATACGACCGTGCTGCCACCTGGCGGTGCGCCAGAAAACAGGTATTATATCTACTGATGTGAGGTGATGAAATGAAACAGTTTTATACCAAGATTCATTAGATTCAATCGTCGGACCATAGCAAGAGTAGAACCTCCATGACGGTGGCGTAGCTATCAGACCTAGGCAGTGACGTGCCCCATGGTCAGGGGTCCCTACCAGCAAACCTCGCAATCTGAAGACTTGGTATGCCTATCTGGCCCCAATATTTTTTTTCCTCCACCGGGGCCCTAGTTAAACTGACTACGCCACTGCTCCAGCAGTCAAAATAAAAACAAATTTAGCAGACGATATATGTTAAGGTTGTGATTTTATGGAGACAATAAACTTACCACTGAATTAATAATAATAAAATGTACGAATGATAACAAAAGAATGCGATCTTTGAAATATGATAGGTTGTGAAAACAATATTATAACCAAAAATTCAAATACAGTACCAGAGTACAACAATTCGCTGCACGAGCAGAACCCATAACTTCTGCCGTGCCTAATAGTTTTTTTTTTTTGTCTTTGTAGCGACCCGCGTATTGGGCGTTAAAGATGTCAAAAATGTTTGTAATCCATCCGATTAATCAGCGACCATGAAATGCGCAGTTTCAGCTATCAAGTACGCCTCAATCCACCATAGCGCCGAGTGGGGTATGCGTCATCGCTAGCAATCGTGGAATCCCTATTATGCTGAAATCCAGTAAAGATAGAACACAAGCCCACTATCGAAAAATAATGGCATCGGTCCGTCTAATGACTGTTCCCCCTAGAATGATGTAATAGTGGGTTTGGTTAAAACCTCTTAACGTTTAATTTCTGCAAAGCTGTTACCCTATGAGGCGGATCCTTATTGTACTAACTATTATTACAGACCGTTCTTGCCATTATAATTTAGAGACCAATTTTTCTGGTTTGATAGCGCAGTATTGCAGTGTTAGTAATGGCTGCAAGATTTATGATGAAGGTAAATACATAAATGTAAATGTAAAAGCTATGCTTGGTAATCAACCAGAAGGTTGGTTGAGCCCTCCCAAAGCAGATTTACTTAGCCTAGTGTTGGAGATATGTTCACCATTTCCTTTCCTGCTACCTAAGCTAACCCGGTAATCCTATCGGGTAAATGAGACCTACAGTTCAACGTGTAAGCGAACCACGGAAGCATTTTGGTTTACTTCATATTACACTGCAATCTGTGCCAGACGTGAAGAACGGGTTAAGGCCTATGAAAATTCCTGCCGAGACAACGATTCGAATTGGGAATCTTTTGATCTCCAGCCAGATGCCTTAACCAATGAGCCACCAGGCCTCTGAAATAAATATACAACATGGAAAAATAAAGAGGACAAAGTTTATCGTCATGTCACTCTGGTCAGAATAATCATATACTAGACAGGGCCGCATTTAGGCACACCCTACCTAGGCTGTAGCCTAGGGACCCGCACCTTAAGCAAATAATAATAATAATAATCAAACATATGGATAGAACTGAGGAAGGACTGATTCGGCAAAGCACCTGATAAGTATTTTTGTCATCTGTACGCCGGGAAAGACTCAATTCTCACATGGGCAAAGAAAGTAACCTATTTCCCAAACAATTTTAGCACCGAAAGTTAGATACCTGGAAGGTTAGGTAAGATATATTCATTTTGTAAATAATGTAAACAGCGTGTAGCAATGGGAGGTTCAAGGTTTAATGTTTAGTTTGAAAGTATTTATAAAAAAATATATTCATTTATAATTGAAATAGTTGTTTTAGTAATTAAATATTAATTCTATTTTTTAATTCGTTTTTATTCAATTTGTTGTTTTAAATCACTTTTTATTTCTTCTAAAATTTTATTTCAGAATTCAGGAATTTCGATTGCTTGGCGTGGCGTGGGAAGGCTCTGATTAGTCGAGTGCTGTCTTGAAACAGTTTAGTCGCTGTCCTGTTGACATGTGTGTGTGAATAATCAATTCTTATTCCTTCTCTATCGCGTGCTTTCATGATCTTAATCATCTTTTGTCGTTTGTTTTATCTTAATATGAAGGGCTAATCTCTCATATTGTTATTAAAACTTTTGAGTTTGTAATCCCGCAGGCTTTTGATGAGAGTGTTAGGTTGCAACACTACAACTACATAGGCAAAACGTTATCTATCAATCATCAATCGAGAAATTGAACATGCGAGCTTCACTTGCTAACCTCGTTCACTTCAATCTCGGAAATGATGCAGAATAGTACGTTTCGGACTTCGGATTCTTCAGCAAGCTATCCTCGTATAGTTTTACTATAATTACATTATCAAATATTTTACAGTAAAATATTTAAATATTTATTAATTTAATAAGAATTAATCGATATTGCTTGTTAAATATATATAAATATATATATATATATATATATATATATATACTAGCTGACCCGATCACGCGTTGCTGTGACTCAGTAATTACAGTACGTTGGACCAATGTTATTTTAAACTCCCTAATGTTGTCAAATTAATATTCACTTTTAAAGACAAAAACGTTTTAGTCGATTTGAAAATTCAAAAGTAATTGGGAAAGAGTTTTTAAAAAAAATTACATTTTATTACAATTTACTTAATGGAAAATATCCCCTGAGGGCTCAATATAACGTAAAAAAAAGTACTTCCATACGTTTCTAACAGTAGGAACTACAATAATAATTCCGTGTGGTCATAATGACCTGGTGACAGGGTTTCTATTGGCTGCGCATTCCGCCCCTGTCATAGCCGCCTTAACCTAACCCGGTAGTGCTACCAGGTATAGGGAACCTACAGATATACTAAATAATAATAATTCCGTGTGGGCGTAATGTCCTGGTGACAGGGTTTCTATTGGCTGCGTATTCCGCCCCTGTCTTAACCGCCTTAACTTAACCCGGTAGTGCTACCTGGTACAGGCCACCTACAGTTTAACGTGGAATCCGAACCACGAAAGTGTTCTGGCGTACTTCTCATTACACAGCAAGCTGTGCCGGAGGTGAAGGCAGGGTTAAGTGCGCATAAAGATACCCGTGGAGACAGGGATTCGAGCCGGGGACCTTACGATCTCCAGTCGGACGCCTTAACCACTGAGACACCAGGCGACTTCAACCCACGGCAGTTACAAATAATTACAAACCATTGTTCTATGACAAACATTGATCGAATTTTTTCGTGAATTTATCGTAACGTTTTCTTCAATGTTATATTCATGTATGCAATTACTTTGTCGTTAAATATAATAACATACAAACGATACAACATACACAGTACAATTATAAAAATGATACTACACGAAAAATTCACGAAACTGTGTTATGTTATATATAATATGACGTGGAGTATACTGTAACATAAATAAATCGAAACACAACGCCATCTACTGGATGGTTATCCAACCTAGATAACCGATTGTAGTGTCGATAAATTAATACACCGCCATCTGTTAGAAACATATGGAACTATAATAATAATTTCGTGTGGTCGTAATAACCTGGTTACAGGGTTTCTATTGGCTTCGCATTTCACAGCTGCGCCGGAGGTGAAAGCCGAGTTAAGTGCGTATAAAAATCCCCGCCGCCGCAGGGATTCCAACCAGGGACCTTTCCACCTCCAGTCGGACGCCTTAACCACTGAGCCACCAGAACGCTCAAACTTACCGCACTTACAAATAATTCCAAACCATTGTCCTATGACAAACATTGATCGAACATTTAATTCGCAATAACAAATATTAAGGTCAATATCGAGATAAAAACTATCCTATCTTTCAAGTTGTACCAAATTACACACAGTAAGCCAAATTTCATCAAAATCAGTTAAGTAGTTTCGGAGTTCATCTCGGACAAACATCGTGACGCGAGATTTTTTATATATAAAGATTATATACAAAGCGCCCGCACCACAGTTATAGACTAGGAGCCTACAGATCCTAAATACGGCCCTGGTACTAGAATGGTATCTGTTTCTGGTTGCAAAGGAAATTTCTCAAAGTAGGTAACGCAATGGCCTTTCGTAGAATGGTACAGTGAGCAGAACACATTGCAGAATATCGGTAAATAATAGTCAAGGATTAATTTCCCCCACAACCATGTTATATCTTAAATTTAGTGGCAAAATCATAGCATAAAACTCAATAAACCGTCGTTAGTAGCTAGGTAGAGCTGAAATTCTTACTTTTAGAAGTTTTTATATTACAAAGTCTTGAAGTATTCAGTAAGAACATTGTGGAGGTAAAACTGAGACTTGAAGGGAAAGTCAGTATCATATAAGGAAACCCGTATTAAATGCATTTTTAACACTCATGTTTACGTCTACAGCATTGTTTCTTATTTACTCTTTACTTGCTGAGAGTAATAGAGCCGATTTTTAAAATTTTGTAACACAATGTAGTGTTGTTTCTCAGCATCTCTCTTAATCTTTACTGAAAGTCATAACTGATAAAATTTCAGAACTTCGTGTAAAGTTACTTCCAATCCATATTATTTTACATATTTTTTTGTTATTGAGACAGCAACTTCGTGTAATTTAGCAAGTGATTTGAGCTCATTGTTAAAGTAGAATAAAATGTAGGGTTCATATATCTATTGGTTAATTTGTCTTTCAAGATTTAACTCTCGGTCATACATAAGCGAAACAAAAGCTTCCACTTTTAGGATTAGTTCTTTCATTTTTTTGAAATAAATATAAAATTCAGGAGATAATTACAATCATTGATATTTCAAACATAAGTTAACTGAGTTCTACGAAAAGATTTGAATTTTTCACATTTAGTTATTAAGAAACTGATCAGTTCTGCTTTTTATTTTTGGTTTATCATTACTTCAGTACACAGCGGAATCAGTATAACAATATCTGCAGATATGGGGGATTTAAATACACTTGAGGGCTTCTAAAATATCAATAAATTGTAATTGCGTTTCTCATTTCAAAAATTGCATTAGAAACCTTTTTCATCAAATCATCCCACTTATACGTTTATATTTTCAGTAACGGTATTGAATTTTAATTTAACTAGATTTTTCAATAATTTTATAGATGCCATCATAAACCAAATACGAAAAGTAATGAAGAGCTGAAACTAGTGGGTGATTGGTAACGTTAGGAAATTTAATTAGCGAAAGTATCCAGTTTACATTCGTCCTTCGGCAATTAGGATTTAAAAAAAATACCGTCAGCATTTCAGGCGAATAGAGATGTGATTACTTTCTAAACTAAATAATCGAATTCCCTTTCTTTCTTTGTCAACTAATTTTATCTATGTCTTTGCGATGTATACCACATAATAATAATTCAACTGAAAAATAAAAGAGCAATTTGCTCACTAAAGTGGTAATGCAGTTACTCTATTGAATAACTATTTTAGTCCGTGCAGTACGTGAATCATAAGAAGAAAATAACATTTTATTAATAGCACTCGTGCCCGATGCCGTCTACCCTCGGAGCGCAGGAGCTGGAAAATGCATTTTTAGGAAAATGCATTTATTTAGAACAGTGAATGCTGGTTTACATATACCAATGGAAAAAAACAAAAGAAATTATTAAATACAACATTTGAAAAAAATGTAAATGCAGTATATATATATTACAAAAGTTATAAAGTACTTGAAAATGTTCTCATGTACAGTGTGCTTAAAAATGTGTTGTCTTCCTGCATTTCCTCTTATACGTTACATCACTCTCTCTGATCAGTCCCCAGATATAGTCACCAACCATTCGCTCATTACACTGTCCCTGGTACCTTCTTTCAAGCAATTGAATGTCCTGATGAAACTTTTCGCCCTGTTCCTCTGAATATGCACCCACATGATACTTGAAATCATCTAGATGCGAGTAGAGTACATGAAGCTTTAAATACATTCTGCACCCCATTGCTATGTAGTTCTTCAAAAGACCCTCTACCACATCCCTGTAATTGTCCACTCTGTGATTACCTAGGAAACGATTCACAACATCCCCGAAGCTTTTCCAGGCCTTTCTTTGAACTGGTAGAAGCTTGCTGATGAATGTGTCATCACGAAGTAATTTTTTCACTTGAGGGCGCACAATAATTCCACCTTTTATCTTACCATGTGATACAATAGTCTGGAGGTAATTCATTGCATCTGATGTTGTTGTATCTAAGGCCTTTACAAATTGCTTGACAAGTCCAAGCTTAATATGGGGGGAGGGCATTAGTATCTTTTCCTGTTCGAAAAGGTGTTCCCACTTTACATTTTTGTGGCCAATCACAAACTCCGACCTCAATGGCCACTCAACAGTCTGAAAATGTCTTCCTGTATCCCTGCTATCCCAAGGACAGAGAAAGCAGGGATTCTTTGTTTTTACTCCTTGTAATCCCATCAGAAATGCAATAATTTTGAAATCACCAATTACTTACCACTGATGTTCAGCATATTTTACCACCTGAAGGAGAAGTTCAACACTTGAGTATTCTTCCCTTAGGTGAGTCGAATGAGCGATTGGAGTTGAGGAATACTTGTTTCCATTATGGAGGAGAACAGCTTTCAGACTATTGCAGGAGCTATCAATGATTAGTCGCCAGTCCTTTGCATCATAGTTAAACCCTATTTCTTTGAAAAAGCCTAGCAGAGTGAAGTATTGTGAGAAAGTTTCATGGCGTTTCCTGTGGCTAGATATCTTGCAACTCTTACTCAATAGGTTCCACTTGAGATGTCCCATTCTGTAGATCTCAGTGTTTATCAGTAACAAGAAATGTTGTTCTTCGATTCAGTCGTTTTATTGCCATACTGTATTTAATTTCCATGAGTTCGTTTGATTTGATTTGAATGCGGTTCTCTAATGACAAGGTTATCATAAAGATTTAATATTATTACTTGTTATAACAAGGATAATGGTTGTAATCTAGTGGACAGGCTAGTGAGTAATAAAGAATGTACTTTATTGAGGTCTGGTTGACGTTCAAAAGAACAGACTTCCCTTGTGTTACCGAATGTTTTGGGTCATTAATTTACTGAAGTGATGGAGAGCTCCTCGGATATAGTGCGGGTTTTTTTGAAACAATGGACACAGTGTGACATTGTGAGCTCGGCTGTTTGGATGTTCGACGAATGAAAGACTTCTTTTGAAAACCCCAATGATAAATGTTCCACCGCTGAGGTGTCTGACAGTTTGCAGACGTCGCTGGCAAAGAAACATTCACTAACAATAAACTGTTTGTACGTAGGAAGTGCAGCCCAATCAGGAGACAAAGACTATGGAGGGGGATGACCTACCAAGAAAATGACGCTGGTGGTGGGGTAATCCCAGCCAATGGAATTCATTCCCACAGGTTGCTGATAAATTGTTTATATTTTTTATATGTTCGGCCAATCGGGCGAGAGAAGGGAAACGAGCTCCGCCCAAGGCGAGTCAACGAGGGAGGTACAATGGACGTAGACGGACACTCGATGTAAGACCGTCGGACGGACACTTGGTTTTCGGCTAGGCAAGACGGAGCGAGCCACCATCGCTCGCGCAGTGCTGAGGGCCTCCTGGGCCACCGACAATGGGGCTGTTTGACATGAGAGACACCAGACGCCCGCCGTCGGCTCAGCTGACGAGACTACCTGGGGCCTGGCGAAAACATGCTCGATCGGCTAGACACAGCTATCCTCGCGGGTCACCGACACGACTCTTCGCATGGCCTGCGCTGCTCAACATTACGGCAACGCAATCGTCTACAGAGACCACAACAAGATCCAAAAATAAAAGAACTTACGTACTGTAAATTCCACTACCTGAGAGGGAACAATCATTTACCCATTCAAGTAATTGTTTCATCGAATAAAATTTACTTTCTATGTATAAAATCAATAAAATCACTATGTTTCATTTTTAATATATTATGTTTCACTTGTATTAATGTGAAGGACCATTTCGGAAGAGAACCCCACTCAAAAACATTTATCTAATTATTAATTAGTAAAACTGTTTATATAGTAGTAAATCCCGAGGCATACAGACGGGGACACTACACACTGCTTTAGTTTCGATGTTAGAATTTCTGCTTTGGATTTTGTACGTCCTAGATCCCTGATCAAGTAATTTAACTCGTATTGTGTGGGGTAGTGTGGTGTAGCATCTTCATCCTCTGAGAAGTCTTTTTCGTGGTCGATGTCGGATATTGATTCACTCAGCGGCGGCCTTAACCATTGCGAGGCCCCGGGCGGCAGATCTTTGCGAGGCCCTTGTCCTTTGTGCTAAGTATGTGAATCAAAACTAGATTTCTTATTGATGAGAAATGCAAAAATTATAAATAAATAAATTTTGAATTTTAATGTTTTATATTAAAATATTTATAAAAGTTGACAAACAAAAGAAGACAAATTATCAAACATGATAAATTGAGGTATATGAATAGGCCTACCTTAAAAGAGAGAAGCACGATTTTAAAATTGATGCTTGCGGCTTTTCTTGAGACTAAAATCTTTAATTAAAGCACAATAATCTAATGAATGAGCTACGTCATTTTCAATTGAAAGAATAGCAAGGGTTGAAAGCTGATCTTGTGTCATCGAATTCCTCAAATATGTTTTGATGATTTTTAATCTCGAAACACTCCTTTCTGCAGAAGCAACTGTCACAGGTGTGGTGGCAATAATTCTTAGGACTACTTCGATATTGGGGTACACTTCAGTTACATTTTTTTTCTATTATGTATTTCAGCACCGAGAGAATGTCGTAGTTTCCTTCATACACACGGACAAGGATATTCAGGTCTTCATACAATTCTTGTCCATCAATGGCAGATGTTTCTCCTACTGTAAGAGAAAGTTGCAAGTCACTGCATTGTTTCAGAAGTTCACAATTACTAATTTCCTCTATTTTTTTTTATGTTGTACATGAAACCAAAAATGCTCTCATGATGTGCCTGTAATCTAGGTTGGCAGCTTGCGCGCACGTTGTCAACAATGACATAAAAATAGTTTATTTTGAAAATATCTTCCGCAGACAATTCAAAAACTTCATCTTGTCCTTCATAATCAAAATTCGTTCGTTTATGTCTGCTTCTCAAGACTTTGAACTTTCTGTCAATGTCATTTTCCTCGGCTATTTCTCTTGCTATTACCAAGGATGACTGGAAACCATTTTCCCGATAATCATCAAGCCAGTCAGTGGCGGATCTAGAATTTTTCCGGACTGGGGCAAAAATTTCACGCTGGCGCACCCCCCCCCCCCTAAGAAAACACCACACTCAGTTGGATACTATTAAACTAAAGTGAAAAAAAGACATAATAGGAAATGAGTTCTTTTATTGCTTGCATTATATATAATACACACAATCACGCATGAGCCAGATTGTACTCACAATTGCAGTCCTTTGGCCCTAGCAAAATTTGCACTAAATGTTCCTACAACTTCACTCATCGAGCTTTCATTTCCGCGAAAGAGTCTATAACTTCAACAAAATTCGTCTCATAAGCTGTTCTATTTTCGATTGATAAGATCGCAAGGCCAGAAAGACGTTCCTGGCTCACTGTTGATCGCAAGTAGGTTTTTATGTTTTTTTGTTTACTAAAATACAACTTTTATATCTTTGGAAAACATCTGTATTGGGTCCTTGATTCGTCCTCGCAGCTTTCGTCGTGTTGCCTCTTTCGTTTGGAAATTCGTTTATTTTTGAGTATCGGAACGATTTCCTATTTTTGTGCTACAGGTGTAGCTTCTTGATCCAATATTCTATCGGCCTTAGTCTCACTTCTTGCAATATCTTAATAAGCCCTTTCATTAGTGACACAGAACGCGAAAGGATTAAGCCCTCCTTTTGTATTTCCACGTTTACTCTATTAATTTGTCGAAGAAGGTTAGCCCAAATTGTTAATTTGAGGATAAATTTAAAATACAATACATCATGTAAGAGATGAGCGGATTCATACTTAGATTCTGCAGCAAGAGAAGAAGGTTAGCCCAAATTGTTAATTTGAGGATAAATTTAAAATACAATACATCATGTAAGAGATGAGCGGATTCATACTTAGATTCTGCAGCAAGAGAAGATTTTTCAATTTCCTCCAGTGCTTTGACAACTTAAGATAAATTATTCAATAGGGCTGTAACAGCAAGGTGTTTGGCCGACCCATCTTGTCTGACTACTACCTTTTAACGTTTTCAGTTGTTTTTTGTTCATTTTTTCCCACGGTATCCAAGGAAGAAGCAATAAAGTTTTTGTAAAAAAAAATGTATATCGTCCCGTCCTGCATAAGACTAAGCGAGAATAAGCTAGTAATCCAAACTTTCTAAAAACAATTAATATTTCAACTACCATAAAAAATCTGGTATTTTCAGGATATGGCTACTTATCAGCCTATTCCCTAAATACGTTTTCGGAGAGCAACGTTTTATGAGCGCTTTATTGTAGCTATATGTCTTGAGAAACGGCGTTATATGCTAATAACAATTGATAGGTTTGGTTCAAAATATATACAGAGGTAATAAATAAGGCCCATATAAGTTAATGATCCGAATTTTTTGTTGTTGACATTTTACTGGTCCTCAGATTGACAAAGGATGAGAAAAGCTTAGATATGATTCTTCCTTACCTATTAATGGTCCGTTTCCAGTAATAAATATTTAAACTCGTTCAGCACAAAAGTAGACATTAAAACAAAACTGGGATAATCACTCGAACGCAGCTGCAAGAATGCGAACATCAGATGGCAAAATTTATAAATCCAAGAATAACAATGACGGAATGAATTCCATTCCGCGAATAGAGCTTTGTTTTAAGGCCACTCTGTCACAGAACAATAAATTTTCCGTCCTTTCAAGTTGCCGCCGCGATCAGTGTACCACGGCACTTTACCTAAAAAAAAAGGGTCGGCAGCACATGAATATTTCGCCCTGGAGCTTATAAAAAGATGCCACCAACACATGATTTTGGAGCCCCCCTGAAGTTGTCGCCCGGGGCAAAAGCCCCGTTCCCCCCCCCCCCCCCCCTGATCCGGCACTGAAGCCAATGTGTAAATGCGTCTAGGTCAGTGTTTCCCAACCTTTTTTGGGTCATGTCCCACATTTAACATTTTTTTTGCCCCCCATACATAATGTTTAATATAAAAATATTTGTTATTAAAGAAACTGATATAGGATGGTTTTTGAAAGAAAACACTTTAATATTGTCATAAAACACAGTAAGTAAAATTAAAAAACATATAATCTTATATATATATATAAAAATAGACGTGTTTTTTCCTATATTTCACTTTTCAGCCAACACTACCTAGCGCAGATCACTGATGTTTGTGGGTGGAAGTAGCATGGAGTTTCCTGTCGTGCACAACGTTGGCCGAATGCCGATAGCTGTGGGTATGTGGGAGATATAATGATTAAAGTTGGTCAGTGCAGGTCGTTTTCATATTTCGACCAAAAATTCTTATCTCCGTATACTTCTCTTTCCTGCCACAACTACATAACATAGACCTTTGGTGTTAGTGTGTGGTAGTAGAATCGTCTTTCCTGTCGTGCACTATAGTAGGTATAAAAGGGCGGAGCGCGCTCAAAAAGTGCGGTTCTTGCACGGAACACCTCTATTGTTCTAATTGGATACATTGTATCATTCTATTGTTCTCCCCCTCCCACCTGTCAATCATTTTCACACCTCTATTGTTCTCCCCCCTCCCACCTGTCAATCATTTTCACACCTATTGTTCTCTCCCCCCTCCCACTTGACTAACCACTTGTCTCGAGTGCCACTTGACTAACCACTTGACATGAGGGCCACTTGACTAACCACTTGACTAACCTCAGTTACACCCTATTGTCCTTGACCACGCACCCCTCTAGCCGCACCAGGTGTGACGCAGCCGTTGCCAGACCACTTGAGCGAGCAACTGGACTTTCGGACAGATGTCGACATGCCGCTCCTTTTTCGAACGATGAATTCGCGGAGGTATTTGCCAGTGCGTGCCGAGGCAAATAACAGTTACATGCCGAGGCAAATAACAGGTACATGCTGCGGCGGTGGGGGCGGGCGCCGCCACGTGGTTCGCCGTCGGGTTGGCCACGTTGTCTATACACACACACACACACACACACAAACACACACACACACACATCGCGCGGCAAGCGGCGGCTGAACCGCGGCAAGTTGCCGCGGTGCGGCAACATGCCGCGGCTGAGTCCCGCTGCAGGAGTGACGTTGCGGCCGCACGGCGCCACGGCGCAGCTCGTCGCTGCGGTTGCAACACCTTCGGCGGCGGGGATCCGTGCGGCAGCCGTCAAACGCGGCAGCCACAAACACCGCAGGACTCCAGCCTCGTTATCATTAGAGTCGCGGAAACGGTGACCTGGGGTGAAGTTTCTTTCTTAAGTTAGGAATTAATGTCTTTAAACATACGACGAACGAGAATATGGATGCTCAGACGGGGATTCGAACCAGCGATCGTTGTTTGACGGCATTCGATGGACGGGAATAAGCATTATACTTTATATTGAGCGCTTAATAAAATGCGATTTAAACCAATGAGGTTTCTTTCTTAAGTTAGGAATTAATGTCTTTAAACATACGACGAACGAGAATATGGATGCTCAGACGGGGATTCGAACCAGCGATCGTTGTTTGACGGCATTCGATGGACGGGAATAAGCATTATACTTTATATTGAGCGCTTAATAAAATGCGATTTAAACCAATGAGGTTTCTTTCTTAAGTTAGGAATTAATGTCTTTAAACATACGACGAAAACACATTTCTGAAAGCTCATTTAACGTAATATTAAGCACGTCATTTCTACCCCAATCACACTAAGTACGATGATAAAATTTATACAGCGTTGATTGTAAAAAACTGAACTTTCTATTTATCTAAAAATACTTTTTAAAAAACTGCTATTTCTGATAGTTGATTACAAATTTCGCTCGCTGAGCCAGAGGCTGATCCCCCAAGGAGGGTCGAGTCTAACACAATGCTCCCTTTTGTTATCGCCCACTCGAACGCGCCTGATGCACAGACCTAAGCGCAACTTCATTTCGCGTAATATTAAGCTTTTAATTTCTACTCTTTACATAACGCGAGAAAAAAAATGTTTATATCATGATAATTCTATGAAAATAACCTTTCCAATTAAAATTTAATATTTTTTAAAAAACTTGTACTTTTGATAGCTGATCTTAAATTTGGGGCTCTGAGCCACGCTTTGTATTGCTGGGGGGTGAGGTTTCTATAGCGTATTGTATGTGTGTCGCTACTGCGGGGCGTTAATTGTGCGCGCTAAGAGTGGCTGTTTAGAAAATTAAACTCCGCAAACAACACAGTAGCGTTCACGCAGCGTCGTTGATGGTTGTACGTAGAGCTTGAATCGAAAATTTACTGCCGCTGCTGCATTGTAATAAATTATTAGGTGGAATATACCGATTCCACTAGGATTATCCTGTACTAAGAAATTTTCCCAGGACGGCTGCAGAGGTGTTTCCTAGCGACCAAGACTTACTAACTGCGATAAGTTCGGCGAAAGACGTTTGTGACGGCGAGTATTTTGGACAAAGTTTTGTGCATATTCTTACGACTCAGACCGAGCGTGGTGGGTGAGCGGTTAACTCTCTGGCCTCACATTCGGGAGGACGCGGGTTCGAATCCCCGTCCAGGCATCCATCGCGCGCTAGTGATAACAAACAAGTATCTGTGCATGCGAAGTAAATAAATATGGAGTCACGTTTATAGTGCGATACACTGAATGTCATAGGCTAGGATAGAGGCGGAATGCGCAGGCAATAAAAAACCCTGGTCATAATGACCAAACGAGCCATTACTCCGTACTTCAGGTGAATGTTGGGTTGGGATCCTTCAAAAGACCATGCCTGAATTCCATTCCGATCCTTGCACCAGTCCTATCGTATGCGGCGTTACTGCGTGGCGTCCAAAAAAAAAATACGAGTACCAATACTCTCGACTCTTTACACTAACGCTCACAGCTTCAGTTGATATCCAACAGCCTCCTATTCATGAATAAAAAATATTGTTGAATTGATATGTCATGCGATCTACTCTAAAAAGTACCCCAACGTATGAAGCATGCGGACTTTGCGTTTATTCATTCTACATTTAATACTCCAACACTACACGCAGTTTGAGTTGAGAGACTTCTCTATTCACAGCCCACTTCCGGACGTCACCTCGATCGTGACTGCGTGTTGAATTGATATGTCAAGTGATCTACTCTAAAAAAGTTCCCCCAATGTATGAAGCATGCGGTCCTTTCGTTTATTCATTCCACATTTAATACTCCAACACTACACACAGTTCGAGTTCAGAGACTTCTCTATTCATAGCCCACTTATGGACGTCATCTCGATCGTGACTGCGTGTATTGTTGAATTGATATGTCAAACGATCCACTCTAAAAAGTACCCTATTGTATGAAGCATGCGGACTTTGCGTTTATTAATAGGCTAGGATAGAGGCGGAATGCGCAGGCAATAAAAAACCCAGGTCATAATGACCAAACGAGCCATTACCCGTACTTCAGGTGAATGTTGGGTTGGGTCCTTCAAAAGACCATGCATGAATTCCATCCAGATCCTTGCACCAGTCCTATCACACTTCGTGATCGGTAAAGATCTGGCCTAGCATTTGGGAGGGCGTGGGCTCGAATCCCAGTCCGGGCATCCAGATTTGAGTTTTCCATGGTTTCCCCAAATAACTCGAGGCGAATGACGGGGATGATTTCTTCATTTGCCATGGCCGAATTCCCCACCGTTCCTCGTCCACTGTCCTTTCCCACCTCTAAAGGCTTCGATGTCGACGAGGCGTAGAACCATAAAAAAAAAGAAAACCACGACCACCAACTCCAGATGAATGTCGAGTTATTCATTCAAAATACCATGCCCGAATTCCTTCCCAGTCCTTGCCGCCAGTCCATACAATTATGGCCATTACATTCTCGCAATCACCATAGAGGGGGAATGCGCAGGCAATAAAAAAACCCTGGTCATAATGACCAAACGAGCCATTACTCCGTACTTCAGGTGAATGTTGGGTTGGTTCCTTCAAAAGACCATGCATGAATTCCATCCCGATCCTTGCACCAGTCCTATCACGCATCGTGATCGGTAAAGATCTGGCCTAGCATTTGGGAGGGCGTGGGCTCGAATCCCAGTCCGGGCATCCAGATTTGAGTTTTCCATGGTTTCCCCAAATAACTCGAGGCGAATGACGGGGATGATTTCTTCATTTGCCATGGCCGAATTCCCCACCGTTCCTCGTCCACTGTCCTTTCCCACCTCTAAAGGCTTCGATGTCGACGAGGCGTAGAACCATAAAAAAAAAAGAAAACCACGACCACCAACTCCAGATGAATGTCGAGTTATTCATTCAAAATACCATGCCCGAATTCCTTCCCAGTCCTTGCCGCCAGTCCATACAATTATGGCCATTACATTCTCGCAATCACCATAGAGGGGGAATGCGCAGGCAATAAAAAAACCCTGGTCATAATGACCAAACGAGCCATTACTCCGTACTTCAGGTGAATGTTGGGTTGGTTCCTTCAAAAGACCATGCCTGAATTCCATCCCGATCCTTGCACCAGTCCTATCACGCATCGTGATCGGTAAAGATCTGGCCTAGCATTTGGGAGGGTGCGGGTTCGAACCCCCGTCCAGGCATCCAGATTTGGGTTTTCCATGGTTTCCCCAAATAACGCGAGGCGAATGCCAGGATAATTTCTTCATTTTCCATGGCAGAATTCCTTCCCGTTCTCAGTCGTAACAGCATTACCTAAGGACAGGACTGAACACGTGAAATGACTACGGCAATAACGAGCATGGTGGGGTGAGATGCAATGTTGTCGCTTCACATTCGGGAGGACGTGGGTTGGAATCCCTGTCCGAACATCGAAATTTCGGCATTCCATGCTTTTTTGCGAAATTACTGCATTTGGTGCTTAAGCAATTTGACGGGGAAGTGAAAAGTCCAGGATTCTAATCCCGGTCTCAGCTGCGATTTTCAAAAGCCCTTAACCTGACATTCACATCTGGCACAACTTGCGTTGTAATGTAGTTACACCAGAACACTTCCGTTGTTTGGTTTCCAGTTTAAACTGTAGGTTCTCTACACCCGGCTAAGTTCACGTAGGATAGGATAGGTGCGGAATGCGCAGGCAATAAAAACCCTGGTCATAATGACCAGACTAGCCATTACTCCGTACTTCAGTTGAATATCGGGTTGGTTCCTTCAAAAGGCCATGTCTGAATTCCACCCCGTTCCCTGCACCAATCCTATCACGCATCGTAATCGGTAAAGATCTGACCTAGCATTTGGGAGGGTGCGGTTTCGAATCCCCGTCCAGGCATCCAGATTTGGGTTTTCCATGGTTTCCCCAAATAACGCGAGACGAATGCCGGGGATAATTTCATCATTTTCCATGGCAGAATTCCTTCCCGTTCCTCGTCCACTGTCCCTTCCCCGCCTCTAAAGGCGTAGAACCATAAAAAAGAATCGCATGTGCTTTTATCCAATTCAATATAACTTTATAGGCAAGTAGGTGATTTCACTGCAGGTCTATATATTCGTCCTCCTTTCAGAGGTACTTTTTTCCTCCTGGTGGGTGGGTTTTGTTAACGTTCGGGACTGCCATGTGGGAGATGGAGGGTTCGATTCCCCGTCCGCATGTTAATTAGTATCTGTTGTAGTTTAGACATACAAATAGCCGTTTATCGCCAAGAGTCACTGTAGACACTCCGACAATGACAAAAATAAAAATAAAACGCGTTTAGTGGTGTTTGTTCCTGTAGCCAGGGATGGTAACGCGATGTATGTGGTGGGAGTTCTACAGGTTTATCTGCTCGAATACCTGTGTCAGTGATGTATACTCATAGACCCTCCTAAGTTACCACTTCTCATTCTTGTTGAGGGGTGACTGTAAAATTCTTGAAATACAGATATTTGCGCGGGTACAGCGAATGCGTGCCACAACTTCACAATAATTGTTTGTGCATTGAAATACAGAAAAAAAAGTTTCTACTGTAATGGCAGTCTCTAGGTAAAGTGAAAAACGTGGCCATTTTTTATCAAAATTGCTAAGTTTTTCGCCTGGAACCATTGCGGCCACCCCCCCCTATTACACATGTCGGACGTCGTAGGCTGGGCAGACGTAAAACAGGACAGGCGGCGGGCGAACTCTGACGGAACTAACATCAGACTTTAAATGTTGGGGGCAGAGTACAAGTGTACCTGAACACACAGTGCACCGAACACTCCTAACGATGGGCCTCCGCAGCCGACGACCCATGCATGTGCACCACGACATCGGCAACTGCGACTGAAATGGGCAAGAGACCATCGTCACTGGACGTTGGCGTAGTGGCAAATCGTTGCATGGTCTGATGAATTCCGATACCTTCTTCATCATGCCGGAGTAAGGGTGCGAGCTGGTAGTTTTCTACGGGAAAAGCTTCTTGTCACCTATACTGCGGGGAACATTCACGTGGGAGCTCGTGCAAGGCACTATGACGACTGATAAGTATCGTACACTGGTTGCAGACCACGTACAGCACAAACCTTCATGACGACCTTGTTTCCCAACGGCTGTGACATTTTTCAACAAGATAATGCGCCATGTCACAAGGCCAGAAGTGTAACTTAATGGTTGGAGGAACACAGTGGCGAGTTGTAATTGATGTACTGGCTCGCCCAGCTCGCCAGATCTGAACCCGATCGAACACATCTGGGGTGTGATTTGGGGAAGGCTTGCGATCTATCTAAGTTTGGCCCATTGCAGATTGCGATGGCCCAGAGGCTCGGCACGAGCATTTCGGACACTGCACTATATATCGGGTGTTCGAGCAGTGTTGTGGTGAGTGTCTTCAACAAGTGGCGAAACGAAGGTGACGCCATGTCCAAACGTCGAGTGGTTGGGCGGCCACCCCTTATTACACATGTCGGACGTCGTAGGCTGGGCAGACGTAAAAACAGGACAGGCGGCGGGCGAACTGTGGCGGAACTAACATCAGACTTTAATGTTGGGCAGAGTACAAGTGTACCTGAACACACAGTGCACCGAACACTCCTAACGATGGGCCTCCGCAGCCGACGACCCATGCATGTGCACCACGACATCGGCAACTGCGACTGAAATGGGCACGAGACCATCGTCACTGGACGTTGGCGCAGTGGCAGATCGTTTGCATGGTCTGAAGAATTCCGATACCTTCTTCATCATGCCGGAGTAAGGGTGCGAACTGGTAGTTTTTCTACGGGAACAGCTTCTTGTCACCTGTACTGCGGGGAACATTCACGTGGGGGGCTCGTGAAAGGCACCGTGACGACCGATAGGTATCGTACACTGGTTGCAGACCACGTACAGCACAAACCTTCATGACGACCATGTTTCCCAATGGCTGTGACATTTTTCAACAAGATAATGCGCCAGTCACAAGGCCAGAAGTGTAACTTAATGGTTCGAGGAACACAGTGGTGAGTTGTAATTGATGTACTGGCTCGCCCAGCTCGCCAGATCTGAACCCGATCGAACACATCTGGCATGTGATTGAATATGGCGTCAACCAAACGAGGTGAAACAACGTATATGCATGCAGAAATTGACATTACATGGAAGGCAGTCTGCATTCATATATCTTTCGTGGATTAGGATCGTGAAAACAGGTAAAACATCACCGCAATTATACCACTTCACTATACGAAAGATGTCATCGGTTTTACATGGTTAGAAGGTGTCCATCATGCCATACGATGTGTATTGAGTGCATCCACCAAAATAGAAAAAAAAAACATGCGACATGATGCGGTGTTCCATCATAAATGAAACTCATTCTGTTCACGGCCCGATATGACATCGGACAACTTGAGTAGTACATCAGATATACCTGTCGAAAGTCACACTAAAGTACTGAAGTTGAACTAACCAGAGCATGCAGAAGATGAGAACATCACAAGTTTCATTAAACAACACGACCCTCCACAAGACCGAAACATAATGGGCTCAATACCAGATGAAACATAAATTATGTTAGATATCAGTTAGTAAGTGCCAGTTTCGATGAATTTCATTTAAAAAGTGCAAAAATAGATAAAAATTCGGGAATACTGGTCAAATATAGCAAAATATTGGTTAAAAACTTATGGCACTTTCTGAGACAGAACTTATGCTAAAGTCTGGTTAATACAGAATGTTAAAGTTTTTGTTATAGTTGGTTAGAGTAAATTAAGGTTAGGTTATTTCAACTCACCTTCTCATGGTGCCACTGATACATGATTATCCAAAATTGTTTACTGAGGCGGCTTGGGCCCCACCGCGGCCTAAGAGACCGGTATTCTGCGCGGCCTAAGAAGACGGAAATTTTGCGCGCCGGTTTTCCGGACTGCAACGCGTTTGTATTTTTCTATACAGCAGCAGCTTACTGTGGGGCCCAAGCGTCCGCAGTAAACAATTTTTGGATAATCATGTATCAGTGGCACCATGAGAAGGTGAGTTGAAATAACCTAACCTTAATTTACTCTAACCAACTATAACAAAAACTTTAACATTCTGTATTAACCAGACTTTAGCATAAGTTCTGTCTCAGTAAAGTTGCCATAAGTTTTTAACCAATATTTTGGCTATATTTGACCAGTATTCCCGAATTTTTATCTATTTTTGCACTTTTTAAATGAAATTCATCGAAACTGGCACTACTAACTGATATCTAACATAATTTATGTTTCATCTGGTATTGAGCCCATTATGTTTCGGTCTTGTGGAGGGTCGTGTTGTTTAATGAAACTTGTGATGTTCTCATCTTCTGCATGCTCTGGTTAGTTCAACTTCAGTACTTTAGTGTGACTTTCGACAGGTATATCTGATGTACTACTCAAGTTGTCCGATGTCATATCGGGCCGTGAACAGAATGAGTTTCATTTATGATGGAACACCGCATCATGTCGCATGTTTTTTTTCTATTTTGGTGGATGCACTCAATACACATCGTATGGCATGATGGACACCTTCTAACCATGTAAAACCGATGACATCTTTCGTATAGTGAAGTGGTATAATTGCTGGTGATGTTTTACCTGTTTTTCACGATCCTAATCCACGGAAAGATATATGAATGCAGACTGCCTTCCATGTAATGTCAATTTCTGCATGCATATACGTTGTTTCACCTCGTTTGGTTGACGCCATATTCAATCACCATGCCAGATGTGTTCGATCGGGTTCAGATCTGGCGAGCTGGGCGAGCCAGTACATCAATTACAACTCACCACTGTGTTCCTCGAACCATTAAGTTACACTTCTGGCTTGTGAACTGGCGCATTATCTTGTTGAAAAATGTCACAGCCATTGGGAAACATGGTCGTCATGAAGGTTTGTGCTGTACGTGGTCTGCAACCAGTGTACGATACGCTATCGGTCGTCACGGTGCCTTTCACGAGACCCCACGTGAATGTTCCCCGCAGTACAGGTGACAAGAAGCTGTTCCCGTAGAAAACTACCAGTTCGCACCCTTACTCCGGCATGATGAAGAAGGTATCGGAATTCTTCAGACCATGCAACGATCTGCCACTGCGCCAACGTCCAGTGACGATGGTCTCGTGCCCATTTCAGTCCACAGTTGCCGATGTCGTGGTGCACATGCATGGGTCGTCGGCTGCGGAGGGCCCATCGTTAGGAGTGTTCGGTGCACTGTGTGTTCAGGTACACTTGTACTCTGCCCAACATTAAAGTCTGATTGTTAGTTCCGCCACAGTTCGCCCGCCGCCTGTCCTGTTTTTACGTCTGCCCAGCCTACGACGTCCGACATGTGTAATAAGGGGTGGCCGCCCAACCACTCGACGTTTGGACATGGCGTCACCTTCGTTTCGCCACTTGTTGAAGACACTCACCACAACACTGCTCGAACACCCGATATATAGTGCAGTGTCCGAAATGCTCGTGCCGAGCCTCTGGGCCATCGCAATCTGCAATGGGCCAAACTTAGATAGATCGCAAGCCTTCCCCAAATCACACCCCAGATGTGTTCGATCGGGTTCAGATCTGGCGAGCTGGGCGAGCCAGTACATCAATTACAACTCGCCACTGTGTTCCTCCAACCATTAAGTTACACTTCTGGCCTTGTGACATGGCGCATTATCTTGTTGAAAAATGTCACAGCCGTTGGGAAACAAGGTCGTCATGAAGGTTTGTGCTGTACGTGGTCTGCAACCAGTGTACGATACTTATCAGTCGTCATAGTGCCTTGCACGAGCTCCCACGTGAATGTTCCCCGCAGTATAGGTGACAAGAAGCTTTTCCCGTAGAAAACTACCAGCTCGCACCCTTACTCCGGCATGATGAAGAAGGTATCGGAATTCATCAGACCATGCAACGATTTGCCACTACGCCAACGTCCAGTGACGATGGTCTCTTGCCCATTTCAGTCGCAGTTGCCGATGTCGTGGTGCACATGCATGGGTCGTCGGCTGCGGAGGCCCATCGTTAGGAGTGTTCGGTGCACTGTGTGTTCAGGTACACTTGTACTCTGCCCCCAACATTTAAAGTCTGATGTTAGTTCCGTCACAGTTCGCCCGCCGCCTGTCCTGTTTTACGTCTGCCCAGCCTACGACGTCCGACATGTGTAATAGGGGGGGTGGCCGCAATGGTTCCAGGCGAAAAACTTAGCAATTTTGATAAAAAAATGGCCACGTTTTTCACTTTACCTAGAGACTGCCATTACAGTAGAAACTTTTTTTTTTCTGTATTTCAATGCACAAACAATTATTGTGAAGTTGTGGCACGCATTCGCTGTACCCGCGCAAATATCTGTATTTCAAGAATTTTACAGTCACCCCTCAACAAGAATGAGAAGTGGTAACTTAGGAGGGTCTATGAGTATACATCACTGACACAGGTATTCGAGCAGATAAACCTGTAGAACTCCCACCACATACATCGCGTTACCATCCCTGGCTACAGGAACAAACACCACTAAACGCGTTTTATTTTTATTTTTGTCATTGTCGGAGTGTCTACAGTGACTCTTGGCGATAAACGGCTATTTGTATGTCTAAACTACAACAGATACTAATTAACATGCGGACGGGGAATCGAACCCTCCATCTCCCACATGGCAGTCCCGAACGTTAACAAAACCCACCCACCAGGAGGAAAAAAGTACCTCTGAAAGGAGGACGAATATATAGACCTGCAGTGAAATCACCTACCTGCCTATAAAGTTATATTGAATTGGATAAAAGCACATGCGATTCTTTTTTATGGTTCTACGCCTTTAGAGGCGGGGAAGGGACAGTGGACGAGGAACGGGAAGGAATTCTGCCATGGAAAATGATGAAATTATCCCCGGCATTCGTCTCGCGTTATTTGGGGAAACCATGGAAAACCCAAATCTGGATGCCTGGACGGGGATTCGAAACCGCACCCTCCCAAATGCTAGGTCAGATCTTTACCGATTACGATGCGTGATAGGATTGGTGCAGGGAACGGGGTGGAATTCAGACATGGCCTTTTGAAGGAACCAACCCGATATTCAACTGAAGTACGGAGTAATGGCTAGTCTGGTCATTATGACCAGGGTTTTTATTGCCTGCGCATTCCGCACCTATCCTATCCTACGTGAACTTAGCCGGGTGTAGAGAACCTACAGTTTAAACTGGAAACCAAACAACGGAAGTGTTCTGGTGTAACTACATTACAACGCAAGTTGTGCCAGATGTGAATGTCAGGTTAAGGGCTTTTGAAAATCGCAGCTGAGACCGGGATTAGAATCCTGGACTTTTCACTTCCCCGTCAAATTGCTTAAGCACCAAATGCAGTAATTTCGCAAAAAAGCATGGAATGCCGAAATTTCGATGTTCGGACAGGGATTCCAACCCACGTCCTCCCGAATGTGAAGCGACAACATTGCATCTCACCCCACCATGCTCGTTATTGCCGTAGTCATTTCACGTGTTCAGTCCTGTCCTTAGGTAATGCTGTTACGACTGAGAACGGGAAGGAATTCTGCCATGGAAAATGAAGAAATTATCCTGGCATTCGCCTCGCGTTATTTGGGGAAACCATGGAAAACCCAAATCTGGATGCCTGGACGGGGGTTCGAACCCGCACCCTCCCAAATGCTAGGCCAGATCTTTACCGATCACGATGCGTGATAGGACTGGTGCAAGGATCGGGATGGAATTCAGGCATGGTCTTTTGAAGGAACCAACCCAACATTCACCTGAAGTACGGAGTAATGGCTCGTTTGGTCATTATGACCAGGGTTTTTTTATTGCCTGCGCATTCCCCCTCTATGGTGATTGCGAGAATGTAATGGCCATAATTGTATGGACTGGCGGCAAGGACTGGGAAGGAATTCGGGCATGGTATTTTGAATGAATAACTCGACATTCATCTGGAGTTGGTGGTCGTGGTTTTCTTTTTTTTTATGGTTCTACGCCTCGTCGACATCGAAGCCTTTAGAGGTGGGAAAGGACAGTGGACGAGGAACGGTGGGGAATTCGGCCATGGCAAATGAAGAAATCATCCCCGTCATTCGCCTCGAGTTATTTGGGGAAACCATGGAAAACTCAAATCTGGATGCCCGGACTGGGATTCGAGCCCACGCCCTCCCAAATGCTAGGCCAGATCTTTACCGATCACGAAGTGTGATAGGACTGGTGCAAGGATCTGGATGGAATTCATGCATGGTCTTTTGAAGGACCCAACCCAACATTCACCTGAAGTACGGAGTAATGGCTCGTTTGGTCATTATGACCTGGGTTTTTTATTGCCTGCGCATTCCCCCTCTATGGTGATTGCGAGAATGTAATGGCCATAATTGTATGGACTGGCGGCAAGGACTGGGAAGGAATTCGGGCATGGTATTTTGAATGAATAACTCGACATTCATCTGGAGTTTGGTGGTCGTGGTTTTCTTTTTTTTTATGGTTCTACGCCT